>JANHGB010014241.1:0-11652 GCA_026283785.1 Coracopsis vasa | reverse complement strand
CAATCTAGGTGAATATCCTACACAAAATCCTCTAAGGGGTGAAAAAAAAATCTTCATAAAATCTATCATTTTCTACTACATTATAAAATGAAAGTATCTTCAGAAGTCTATGGATTTACTGGCCTGTGTAACATATTGGCCTATTTATAGGCCCGTATGACTCCAAGGATAAGAATTTTTATGACTGCCACATTCCATGAGTCTGGAAGAAGTCTTATTTTGGAGTGTGCAGGGAATGGATTCATCTTGATAACAAATCATTACACATTTAGAAATATTTACTCCACTGTATGAAGACTGAACAATTTCATTAGGTTAACTGGACAAATTGAAATGAAAAATCATAGAATCATAGAATAGTTAGGGTTGGAAAGGACCTTAAGATTGTCTAGTTCCAACACCCCTGCCATGGCAGGGGTGCCTCACATTCAGTAAAAGTGAATAAAGACACAGAAAAGTTTCTAAACTAATCTACCCATGTCAGTAAGTCCTTTCATCTATATTAAAATACATAAAATTAAAATACATAAAATCAGCCAGAGAAGAAATTGTTGAACTCTCCAATGTTGTATGCGGTTGAGAATTCTCACTTGAGTGATAACATTATCTGAATTGTTACTCTATAAAACTTTTGGTAACATTTGAGCACATGATCTCATGTAAGAATATGATCACTAATTTTCTCCAATAGTAGACAAAAATGTTGTGTAGCTACAATTTTAAGAAAATTCATATCTAATTACTGTACCTCAGTTAATGGCTCATTTTATTTCAGTGCTTTGCATTGAACTAACAGGATTTCAGACATATTTAATGGAAATTTTATCTCCTTTTAACACAAGGAGGAAAGATTTTTCGAAAAAAATCGAATAAAATTCTTTATTTAATTTACATGAGATTTTTGAGAGACGTAAAGCCACTGAAATTCCACTGACTCAGAAAAAAGACTAGATTAATTGCATTCAGTCACGAGAATACAAATGCCCTGATTTGGTGCTTGCACAGAGGTCCATGTATCATGATTCAATAAAACACAAGTAGTATCAGCTGGTGTCCAGAAGCTTGGTTCTTCACATGTGATTATAATTGAGAGCAATGAGTGCGGTGAATTCATCAGTAACTCCTCAGTTTCAGAAAATGCAGAATAAGATGATAATTTTGATTAATAAACTGTGTCGTTTACTGCATGGTTCCATTTCTTGGTCTCCAAAGACTATTTTATAATTGAAAGTCATCTGACAGCTACAATCTGCATTACAATGTTGTTTTCACACATAAGACAACACTGATTACTAAAATACATCCAACACATTGTAACAAGATTGAACATAGTATAGCTACGGGAATTCAACACTTTATACCACACTTATGCGCTTGACTTTACCTCAGACAAATGTGCTTCATCCATTTAAATCCTAATGACTTCTTCCAACATCTTTAAACATTATTTTTATTTGAAGTTGCATCTTCAAAAAAAATGAGCATATTATATTGATGTGAGCATTTGATACTTACTAGAATAAACATCAGGAGCTTTTATATCAATGACATTAGGCAGGTGACATAACATAGACCTGGAGGTTGATTTCCCACTTTACATAGCTGATTGAGTAGATCGTAGAATCATCATAGAATAGATCAAAGCTTTCCCACCAAAGGGCAGTTTCTTTTACGGATTTACCAATCCAGCACAGAATTGTAATACGTAAGTTATTATGGAAATTGCACTAACCGGACTAAGCTACAGCTAGGCAGGCCTAGGGCAGCCCAATTAGAAACATAAAGTCTTCCAAAAAAAAACACATTAGAATCGGGCTTCAGCCCAATAAGTGAAGGCTGTGGGAAGATGAAATAAGAGCCCTTAATAATGCTTATCCTTGAGAGGTTTTACAAGAGCAGTTAATATATCAGTGTGTAACCAGAAGCAAGAAGCCATGCTCTGGAGTTACAGCAAAGGCCCCAAGTGAACTATGCTGAAAACAGATGTTTGATCAGAAGGGAAACAGATGCAGCACTTTTTTTTTGCTGACAGGGGGATACAAACTCAAATGCAAACACTGCAGCTTCAAAGAAGCTATACATCACTAATACTGGTAAACACAACAAACTTACTTCTGCAAGGGAGTGAACATAATAGATAAACATTTCAGCAAATAACTGAAGTTATGTAAACAAAAAATTCACTGAGTTTGGTAACCCTTTTTCATGCAGGTAGTCAAAGTTAAACGTAGGCAGAAAGGTTCTGGGGAATGAAGACTAATGTATTCATCACTCTGAAAGCCCAATTCCCAAATGTTTAACAGTCTGGAGCTGCAGGAAATACTCAAACTTTCAGGGACACCGATCAACGAAGCACCAATTCTCAAAGTTTCTGGGCCTGGAAACTTCTACTATGGCATCAAAATAGAAGCTTTTATTGATAAAATACAATAGCTGGTTAATAAGTTGTAATTTATTGTAGTTATAATTTTAAACACAATTTCCATGGTTATTCCAAAGCCACATAATTCAACTGGATGATCTCACCAGTGCTTAATGATGGGAACCATGAGGTGAAATCTCTTGTCCTGTGTTGTGGTGAAAGATAGAAAAGAGAGCAACAGTCATCCAGTTTCCAGAACTATCCTATATACTGTACTATAGTTTCCAGAACTATAAAGAAGTGCACAGAGAACTCTAATATACCTACTGATCAGTAAGCAGTGACAAACGTCTCCTTTTGGTCATGCTACCAGCACACACACACGAGAAAAAGAAAATCTCTGTGACATCAGGGAAGTAATAGAGCTATCAAACTTTGTTCATATTTTCTAATAGTCCTTACTCACTCCTCTTGGAACAGGTCCCGAATATTTGGCAAGACTTACCAAATCCTCTTCATCACACTGAGGCATAGTTTCCTTCTTAGACAATCATGCTTATACCCAGTGTCATTGTACACGGAGTATCATAGGAACATGGCACATAAAAATGGATTACTCAGTTGTTATGTTCTGTCACAGCTTCCTGCTATTGAAGGCAACCACATCAGACAGTTTTTAAGTAAATTTATAAAGGTACATTTTAGACTAAATTTGGGGTTAGCCTCCTCTATTCCTTTAGAAAGGCCTTTCTGAGACTTATTGACTGCTCTACTGTTTGAAGCAAACTGTGAGTTTGTGAGATCACCTGTGATACTGGTGCAAGTCAGAACATGGAATTTGTGTCCAGCAGGAGACTGACACAATAAATTGAAATACCAAAGGCATTAAGTGAGGAAAGAGGTTTCAGAAGTTTGTTTTGGAAGTGTCAAAACAAAAAAGAGGTTGTTGCTGTTTATCAAAATGGAAGATTGTAAATTTCTGTAAGGCAAGACTGGAGTGATCAGCTAAAACCAGGACATTTCAAGCTGAAATGTGGGAAGAAAACAGAGAAACAGCATTAAAGTCAATATTCCCCTTCAGTAAATATCAGCATAAACAAAAATCTAATTAAGATTTTATTTGCTAAAGACTAAAAGACACCAACCATTCTCACAAAGGCAGAGATACAGACAAGAACATCTGTTCAATAAGGGCAGGGCTCATTTGACAAGATGTGGCTAACTACGTTGGAGATGCCTACGAAGACCTCAAATTCTTACTTTGTTATGACAGCATATTCACTAAAATCTTTCCAAACAACTCAGATGAATTATACCCTTCCAAGAGCTATTTCTCTCCAGTAACCATAAGGAAAGCTGAGTGACTAGCTGAGCTGTAAATTTCTGTAGTTAAATAGAATGAGCCCCATACTGATAGCTCAATGGTGCAATTATTAAATGTGAGCGCATGTGCATAAATACTTCAAATTGTTGCAATATCTAAATGATGATTTAAATATTTAAATGGCAATATCATTACGATATTCACAGTATGAAGTTCTGGCTTTGACTGTTATTGTTGCTTCATATGCTGTTAAGAGCTTAAAATGGAGATGTTTGACTGCTGGAATTTAACACCCAAATAGTGAGGTCTTCTGGCAGTATGTACGTAATTTCACTGTGTCATGCTGCCAACGTTATTACGTCATGCATCTGGAAACACACACACATGCCTATGTGTATGAATTAGATTAAGCCCATCTAATTTCCCACTTGCAAAGAACTTAGAACACATGTCAGCATTTGTGAGATCAGAGACCGTGCCTTTTTACAGCTGAGCACTGAGGTATCTCACTGCACTAGTTTATTGTTCCCAGGCCTGGCTGCATTTGCTGTGTTTTTGTTGGCTTACCACCCACACTGAAGGCTTGGGGAAACTATTCCTGCATCTATCTCACCTGTTCTGAGGAAAAGTATGGTTATTAAGTTAACAGTCACCCAAAGACCAAGCTGAAATGCTGGACTTTGCTGTGAAGTGCCTGAGATGGATAGAGGATTGCAGCCACATAGTGAAGTTAAGCAGAAACACAGAACAAAGACAGACCTGTGGTTAAATAACTTCTTTAGCTTCTGCTGCTAAGTAAACTAAAATCAATCCTTTAGCTTTTAGAGAATTTTTATTTGGTAGCATGACTTTGGTGCTTTGCACTTAGAGAAGGAGTACGGTACAAGTGACTGTGTACATTATTAG
This sequence comes from Coracopsis vasa, assembly GCA_026283785.1. Classification (NCBI taxonomy): domain Eukaryota; kingdom Metazoa; phylum Chordata; class Aves; order Psittaciformes; family Psittacidae; genus Coracopsis; species Coracopsis vasa. The sequence goes on along the minus strand of JANHGB010014241.1, from coordinate 7,060 downwards.
AAATTATGCAAATTTTAATAATTTGTGGGATTTAAAAATTTCAATAAATGTAGGAAAACATAAAAAATCCAAAATAAAAACATTTTACTCTGCAATGGTTAAAAATATGTTGAGAAAGTATTTAAAAACTGCTCTGTACCCTGGTGGCTCTGAAAAGGTAAACAAGACATTAAAAATGCAAATGAAGAAACTAGACGTTATTTATCCAAGTAGAACTTGTCTTGAAGGAGAAAAAAAGACAGAGTGAAGGGACCAGGTTATAATTACACCTTTCTAACATCTGATCTTTTTATGTGGATGTGCCATTTCACTGTTTCATGGGAAACTGCACAGGGGCTCTATGTGTATTCAGATGAGAGAAGATGTGATTGAGAAAAGTGAAGGAATTTCGGTTTTGATGAGCTTCCCTCCTGAACGCAGCCACTGCCTTCAGAGATCTGTGCCTCCAAACCCATGCTTACTTAGAAAACTTGCTGTAAACTAATAGGAAAAAGACACCACCCCCTCAAGGCAAGCAAAGGAAAAAAAAGCCCTCCTCAAAAATCCTGTGCTTGGTTGAAGCCAGGGGTGTTATTTAATGCTGTATTATCACAATGATTAATTTTATTTTGAGACTTATAAAAGGACAAATTGCTCTAATAAAAATTAAAAGCCCTTTGCTTACTAAAAAGATAATCTCACAAGATGATATTTAGTGTTTTCATAGTGACTAATTTAACGGCTGTAACCTTAAAAGGGCCTGAATTGTCAAGCTATCTCTGCTCCAAAGAGAATTGCTTCTTCCTGTGAAACCAAAAGATCTTGCCTGCCAAATTCGAGAAGGACAGCTCATTTGAAAACTATGTCTAGCAGTTACAGCCTCAGTTTGAATGAACAGATCCTCTTTCCTCAAGCTGTTTCACTGCTGTGCTTCCAATATTTGTTTTGCGTTGCCATTCACACTGTTGTATAATTAAAGTATAGGTGACCTCAATTAATGTAGATTTGCCATTCATTCTCCCACTTGCTGTCTGACCCAGTACCCGCTGAAGTCAGAACTCCATTGTGTTTCAGCCGCAGAAGCTGGGTGTCAGTCCACACTCTGCGATACAAACGATGACTAAGCTCAAGTGCACACAAACAGCTGTACACTAATTCTTTCTAGTCTTCTCCTCCTCCGAGGACAAGGACTTTTCTCATGCTAAAAAGCAGTCCACACTGAAGAATGAGCTCCCACTCCAGAGCTCTTCATGACAAAAGCAGTTTGAACAGTTTCCTCCATATATATAAACTAAAAAAGAAAAAAAAATGACACCTCTACTTAAACTTTTCCCCAGTCAGTTTTGCTCTAGAGAGGGGCAGTCTCTCTCTCTTTTAGAAGGTGTTTAGCTTTAGCTGCTTAGAAGCATGTGAGTCATGCAAGAAACATCCAGGATCCTTGAGCGAAGAAACCTTGATCCCCCTACGCAGATCAGGACAACTAGATCCTGACTAGGGCAATTCACATGCTCTCAAGCAGCACAGGAAAACAAGCACATTCAGTCAGATGACGGATTGCATCAGATTTCATCTGCTGTGCAAAGGTGTTTTATCCAAATAAGTAGAAGATCCTGAGACACAGAATACACTGAAGCCGGGCTTCCCAGCATTGTATTCTTATCTCTTTAAAATGCCTTATGGTTAATATCATCTTTTATTCAGCACTACCAACTCTTCAATTTTTCATTTGAACCTCAAAGCTAACATCTTGACTAGGGTTCCTCTCACTGGCTAACATACAACAGTAAAATCCATTCTGGGGGCCCCTGACACTGCTTTGGGGATTGTACATGACAGTAAAATCGTGTCAGTGCCTGTCCTAAAAAGCTCCTTGTCTGAATCTATGGCTTCGACCCCTGTTTATTCTAGCTCACAAACATGCTGATGGAACTGTGTCTGAGCTGATAGTGCCCCTAAAGGCTGACCTCTCCAGTGTCTGCCCTCCCAGTGCAGGAGACAGCCTGCATGGAGCTGCACGAAGCTGGCCCCCACCAACCCATGCTGCAACATGGTGTGAGAGGGTTTGTCATGCAAGGATGCAGCTTGGCACTGTGCAGATAATGCCCCTGTGAGCCTGGGACTCAGCTGGCTGGAAGTGCCAGGTAAAAGTCCAGCATCTCCTTTGAAGCGCCTTTTTATGTGTCAGATGCAGGCCAGGGGCAGAAAGGGACAGTTCAGCATTTCACCACAGTTTTGAATGATGAGGGCTCAGCTCCAAGGCAGAAGGGAAGGTGTGAGGCCAGCTGTGAGACTGGAGTGTGTAACATTTTACGAGTGAGATGTGACAGGGACTTGGAGGGTTAACTGTTCATTGTCTTCCAGTTTCCTTCTGCAGCTGGCAGAACACAGGGCTGAGACCTGACTCCTATTTCAGCCATCTGTTGCTGTGATACTGTCTTCTTGGGGCTGATCTCATCACTGGGGGGCTGCTTTTCATGGGATTTTAATACAAAGCATAGCATGCTGTTAGTAAGCCTTGATATGAGTTACACATTTAGCTAGTGCATTTTCAGAGCTTTTAAGGAAAGACAAACCTTCATTTTCTTTGTACTTTCTTTTGCAAGGCTTTTAATACAAATACATATATCTTTTCTTTTCTTCCCTGACTGTTGTGATTAGGAAAGTATATTTTCATCATTTCTGTTGTTTACCAGGCTATCTTATGAAATGCGATAAAGAAAAGAGACCTGAACATTGCTTTACTGGCCAGCAAAGCGCTGCCAGGTCAGACCTCTAAGTAATCAGGTCAGCCAAGAATCCCCATACTGACTCATGAGATTTAAAGTATACTTTAAGGCCTTTAGGGATTTCTTTCTGCTTTCTCAGCACTTGGGCTCCACAGAACTCCCTTGCCTGAAAATTTCCAGCCATAAAAGCTAGATAAATTTACTATTTACAAAAGCTTAGTCTAATGCAATACACTGCATAGAGGTGATTTTAAATCAGCCATCAGCTATTGTGATATAACAGCTTTGGGAAAGATGTCTCAGCTGCAACAAAGGAGTTTTGAAATGTCATAGTGGTGCAGGAATTTAAAGTGGAATGTGAGTTAAATCAAACTACAGTCCTATTCTTCTCTTCATCTTCCTTAAAGTGTGCAAGAAAAGGAAGAGCAAAGCAGGCAGCCAGCCACCTGAGACATTAAGACTTACAGGACACTTGTATGGACACATCAGAATAAATTATTGTCACTTCAGGCTCACTGTAATTGCCAAGCAGGCTGTAGTAGCTACCCAGATTAAATTTTCAAGGTAAGAATAGTGCAGTGTGCACTGTGCAGGTCTGCTCCGATGCTTGGAGTCCCTTTATCCCCACAGACAGCACATCAGCTCAGAAAAAAAATCAGAAAGTTAGCAATTTCTTACAGCTAAATAAATGAATGACATACTAGACTCTGCTTTTTAGTGTTTTCCACCAAGCAATCTCTGTAAGTGACATTTCCTGGATTGCTGACTTGGGTCTTGGTTGTGTCACACAGAGGCATGTGTCAGTGTACTGCACATAAGAACAGAACCTCCAGGAAATGGGGTGAAAATGCAGTGTCCTCTAATGAACTGTAGCTATATATATTTCTACAGCATTTCTCTTTTCATAGAGAGATGGAAGGTAAAACATGAGTGAGGATTTCTGTTCCTAGAAGCAGAAAAATCTCAAGCCTTCTCTTACTTTAGTGCAACTGCGGTGAACAGTAATTGCTGTATCCCCACAGAGGAGGCAGATCCCTGCCCTTTTAGAAAGAGATGCCACACTTCGGAGAAGTGGAATGCCTTGGGCAGCACTCACGTTAAGTGATATCTCTGGAGGCCTGCTTGGGAGGCAGCTGGTGGCTAATGTCCTCTCTCAGCAACAAAGGTAGGCTGAGCAATATCTCCACCATATTTTGGGAAATGGGGAGGAATTAAGTTTTTGAGCCTGCCTTCCTTCAGCTCTCAAGCAGAGATAATATCAGGTGTTCAGCCTTTTGCCCATGGCAATAGGGAGAATCATCTGATGCTGCATTAGTAAAATCATACTGGACTATTCATATGGAAGAAGTTGAATGAAAATAAACCATCATTATTTCAATGGCCAAGGCTGGCTAACATATGTAAATTTTACACGTCCCCTGGTAGGCCTTAACATCCTTGCTCAGCGGTTCCTGTCTGATTTGAACTGAGAGCAGGTGCTGTGGAGGGTGGTTTTGCTTCTGGCTGATAGGGGATCTCAAATGTTCCCAGCATTGAACTTCCAAGCTGACGAGTTCTCCACACAGCGAACGGTCTGATGCTGGCTTCATGGACGTTTAGTGCAGTCTTACTCTAAAATCACTTACACTTTCTTGATTTACCCATGTGGGTTTTAATCTACATGTTTTTACTAGTGCTGAAAGACTGAATACTCTTGTGATTCAACTCCTCTTTACAATCTGTTGCTTCTCTAAATATAACTTCCCTCATATTACCCATGTGTGTAACATTTATGCAGCCTGAATGAACCATGTAGGTTGACACATTTTTCACAATGTTTTGTCAAGCCAAACACAGAAAATAAATCTGTTTCTCTCTTTCTAAGCCCACATGCACATACAGAATTGGACAGTGATGCTTGGACCATCTTAAAAATAGGTGGTTCTAATTTGAGCTCCAAAGTCATGAACAGTTTTAAAAGCCATTAACTTGACTGTGGTGGGAACCAGGTCTGGTTTGTGGCTTGCATAGCTGAAATTTAAAAAGAAAAAATAGTTGTTTGCTAGAATTGTGATATTTTAAGCATTTAAAATTATATTCTTTAAACAACTTAAAATGATGAGACTGATATTTTATGGCTATAAGAACGTTGGGACATATGCAATTTACACATTTAAACCAGGTGCAGTTACAGGTGAGACTGCTACTATATCAATTAGAAGATCTGGTGTAGTGAGGAATATGTTCTGGATCCTTCTTTTGCCATTCAAATAAGTAGTTTGATTAATAATAGTAATAAATAATAATAACAGCAATTATTTTAAATAATTCCTTGAACAATAACTACCTCATTTGACTTCTAAAGGCAAGTAGATATTATTATACTTTTCTCACACCGGTGAAATCTGAGGCCTAGAGGTGAAGTTACATGGTCAGAGGGAAAGAGAAATCAGAACTGGGATTTTAAGATTCGTAAACTATTATCTCATACTTTTCTGAAGACTTGATGACTTTGCTAGCTGGATTTTCATTGAAATGTGCATTTAAATAACAACTTGAATATGCCATAAAAAATGCTAAATGTTCTTCACATCCTCTTTCAATTATTATTTACATTTTGCTTACAGTAGCATAGAATAATGACATTCAAGTTATCTCTATGTAGTTTGTTTGTTTATGGCACACCACATGTTACCATGGAAACAACCGCACTCCACATCTATGGTAACAGTCACAGTGGTGTAAACTGTGATACCAAAAGAGGAAGTTAGTAAGCTGAAGTTACTAATTCTAAGAAAAACTTCTCAAACTTAAATATTTCCTGTAACGAAAATCTGGTTTATGTCACTGGGCAGTTTTCATAAATCCTTGTTTCAATCTCAGATCTGCTGGAGGATCCAAGATACTCACACATGGAGTTCTGCTGATGTCGAGAACGTGGTCTATGTGGGGTGAGCATTTCTCTTACCTCAGGGACTGTACTTGATTCAAGTCACTGACCGCAGTTTGTGCACATCAGCCCACAAAAAAATCCTGCTGCAACAAGGGGTTGAATTTTCTTAAATTATATCAAAGACATACAAAATTACTGTATTTTTTCCTGTACTTTACTCATCCACAAGAATTCTCTATGCCATTAAAAGAAAAAAAAAAAAGAAAAAGAATCCCTAACAAAAACCACCACTACCACCCCCACAAAAATCCCACTTTGCCACAGTACAAGGTATCCACATAATCCTACGTTAAATATCCTCCAGAGAAGTTCAGACTCACCATCTGGATATATTGATCTCTCTCCATTAATGACAAGGAGGACTTAAGTTTGCAGGCGTTGGTAAAGTGAATTTCACAACAGTTAAATGCTTAAAACAGCCTTTATAAATATCACCCTCCAAACACTGAAAACAAGCATGCCATCTGAACACGAATGATGTACACATTTCATTTTAAATTAAACATTCCCTCATAAAAACTACTTCAGGATTTGCTGGAGTTTGAGAATTTAAGGGATTTTTTTCCCTTGAATTTTGCTATAGATGCATCCTGTTTACAAGCTCTTACTGGAAAACTGATCACAGAACGAAGTTACACAGGTCACAACTTTGTGTGTGTAGATAAATATACATATATAATCTTATAAATATTGGAAACATATTTGGTCACAAATGACAAAAATAAATGTATTATAAGAAATAATACATTTTGTGTTTGTCACTATCAGAGATCAGTATGAGTTCTGGGGCCAAATATCTCAAAATTTGTATCATTTCCTGCAGCATTGGCTCTGGTCCAGGAGGCAAAAATGGCCTACATGAACTTTGGTCCATCAAGGGTATGATCCCGTGTTTTCAGATTTCCTGCATAAATCCTTTCTCTTCAACAAGCATTCAGTTTCCCAGCCAGCCTTAATCGTAGCAGTTGTGAATCTGGAGACAATTTACACAACAAAAGATAGTAGGTGCAAAAGCTCTGACTAAATGCAGAATTCCTCCAATGGAGCAGAAGGTTTTTATAAGGAAAACTCCTAAGAGCTGCTTGCATATATTTATGCCCATAAACTTTATGGACTCTCGCCCATTCATACTGACTGAAATTGTGTCTCATTGCACATTTGACCCATCTACACCTGGTGTGAGAAAAAACTCAGAGTTTAACTGGGTGGAGCATGCATGGCCTTCCATAAAGCAATTTCACAGCAGTTGCATAATTCATTTTCTATATTATAAACAAGGTGACGTACAAGAGGAAGCAAAATTTTGCTCAACTAAAACATTATGGGCAAAAGAATGTAGATAAAAACACAATTTTCTGTTATACTGTGCTATTATTACCACTGGTAAGTTACTGAATTCAGAATCACCATGCTGGCTGCATGC
>JANHGB010014240.1:0-18021 GCA_026283785.1 Coracopsis vasa | reverse complement strand
GTGCAAGGTCCTACATCTAGGTTGGGGCATTCCTAAGCATAAATAGAGGCCTAGAGACTGGATTGGGAGAAGCTCTGAGGAGAAGGACTTGGGAGTGTTAGTTGATGAGAAGCTCAACATGGATCAGCAAGGTGTGCTTGTAGCCCAGAAAGCCAACCGTATCCCGGGCTGCATCACAAGAAGTACTTCTCCTAGGTACTGAAAATCTGTAAACCCCACTACAGAAAACATTACTGGGTTCACCTCTGCAAAGATTTAGAATCAATTATACCATGCACTTTGACAAACATTGTCCAAAAAGTTCTAACTAAATATATTTAGGAGCTTCTTTGGTGTTATCCATCTCTCAGTGGCAAGAAAGCCTGAAGAACACTTTCCAAATATATATGAGTTTTGCTGTTTAGGTGCTCGGCTGAAACCATAGACTTAATTTTCAAAAGTAATAAGTACCTACATAGGCCTGCTGATTCCAGATGGCTGAAGACCTTTGATGGTCTTTGAAAGTGAAGGATGTAACGACCCAGTGACCATCCCAAAAGGAGGCGATCAACACGGATGAACATCACTGAAAATGCCTTTCTTTTTCCCCTAATTTCTAAAATTCACATCGATGACACCCCTCTTGGGGGATGTGTATTCATGAGCCTAGATTTGAAATGTAAAGAACTGCAGACAGCTACGCTAAAAGAGGACCAAGGAAGATGTAGCCAAGTTCTCTCTTGGAAGCATGCAGTGTTGTTGTGCATTGCATCTTGCTGTCAGCTTTGCATTTCAGAACTGAGCATGGCATCCCAAGCATGCCTGTTAAACCAAATATGAATAAAATTTCCTATTACTGCAGTTCTGTTACCAGCAAACCTCTATTAACAATGTCCAATTTTACTCCAATATACATATCCCATGCTTAAGTGTATTGCAGTCTGTATTATTTCTATGTGTGTTTGTATGCCTGCTAATATTTATGGTGTATAACCATTCAATTGACACTGCATTGGAAAAGCAAGCTCTGCAAATACAATGAATGCACATAAAAATGTCTCCTGTAAGAAAGCGGAGAAAACCTCTTTTTACAATATATTGTATGTGAAGCAGATGCTGATGCTGCTTTGAATGTTTCATGGGGGTCTTGATAGCATCTAATTTGCCCGTAATATTTACAACATCAGTAAAATATGTTTTTCATTTTACAAATGGAAAAATGTCATAGGACTAAGTCATATGTATGAGATAGCAAAAATTCTGTAAGTTCAGTCCTCTTTGTGCTTTAGGGGAAATGCAGTGAAAAAGAAATTAAGAAAAAAAATCAGGTCAACAGACTCTTTGTAATCACCATTTCAGATCATCTTAACTGTTGGGCCTGTGCTGTACATAAATCTAATTTATAATTGAAAAGAGCTTTAGCCTCATTTCCTCCTTATGGCCATTCCTGTCTGGGCTCTTGAGCATTTTTCTGTCTTGAGGGAATTCTGTCATGTACAAAACATCCTGTTGAGTTTAGTGGGAGTAAAAAGGACATTCATAGCCTATTGCAAAATTAAGTTGCTTGCATTAGTTGCATCTGGATCAGATAGATTTCCAGGGCATCTCATAAATATAATTGTGCATGTGTATGTATCTCCCCAAAATGCCTCATTATACTTCTCCCTTCAACATGTCTCAGCTGGAATGACTTTCTGCATTCTACGTTGAAAGGACATATTTTCAGATGATATAATCATTGTTAGTAGGTGCAATAAAAATTATAAGAGTAGATTGCAGAGGATTGTCAGATGGAGCCTGTGGATAAAATATTAGCTATTAATTAATTAAGAATCCAGGAAAAAAATAATCAGCCTTTCCTGCTAAGTGTTCAGTATAAGAAACATGAAAAGTTGTCTGATACATGCCATGTATGAGAGATGTTTAAAGACCGTCTGCTGAGAAGCTGGTCAGAAGTACTGAGTGAAATTGTGATTTCTTGCACTTCTAATTAATTTGACTCTCCAGCAAGATGTATCTTCAGCTTCTTTTAAACCCCTCTGGTGTACTTCATCTAAGGTATCTATGTTTCCATATTTTTGTCACATTAGATAGGTATGAAAGCAAATAATGTACACTTTTTAAGGAGCTGCATATTTGTCCTGCATAAAATAAGTAAAATAATCTATAACTCAAGACTCATAGCATGATTTCAATCCCTAAGTTCCAGTACCCAGTGCACAAAACTTCAGACTTAAATGATAATGGATTATTTTCTAACAAGCATCACCCTGTTCTAAATATCAAAGCACATTACACACAGTGACAAACCCCCCAAACTACGTTTCATCCTCCTGCAAAAGCATCTCACTCTTTGCTTATAGCTTCCACTTGTACTGTTAGTTTTCCAACTGCTCAAACAGAAACTCTGTTTTGACAGCAGCTTGTTGAGAGAACTCCATGTTTTCCCAGTATGTACTTGAAGAAGATTAATGAGTCTTACTAACATGCCAAGTCAATCTGTTCCCTTCTGTCAATCAACTCCCATAGAACAAGTATGTCTGTCTCACTGGCTATATTTTCAGGCAGATACATTGCAAAGTTTAATTAAAACACTAACCACAACTGATCATGAAATACATTCCAGAATACAGTTGAAGAAATAATTGGATAGGTATTAGGTAAGCTTATTTATGAAGAACTTTTTCTTGAAGGGGTCAGCGAGGCCAAAGGAAAGAATAAACAATATGAATAATTTGACAGAATCATTCTTATGATTGAATTTTGATTTTGGCTGTCAGCTCATTCAGCCTACTTTAAAAATGATATCTACTTGATGAAGTCTACTTGACTATTGTCCAAGAATAAATAATTTGCATTTAAAAGAAAGTAGAGCATCACTCTTACCTTGCTGGTAAGGGGATGGGAAGAAAGGAAATCTTGTAAATACGAAAAGCAGATGACAATTTTTGCAAGACTGAATTTTCATGTCAACAAGAAATCAGGAATCAGCCTATCTTATTATATCAATTTTTAAAGAAAGATATTAAGAAACTAAATAGGTATTTCTCATTCCCTTGAATTCCATGGAGTTTCAGTCTGTGTGCAAGGCACTGCCATCATTGGTGTATGTGAAAAACTCTGAGGTAGTATAGTCCTGTCCACCCTACAATACATAACACCTGAAAAACTGTGGATTTCAGGTCTCAACCAGCTAAATTTGCCATATTACAGGTTAACAATGAGTGAACCAGAGCATGGATGAATTAGCCAGCACAGTTAGAGCTGACACTATGGACGAAGCAGTTCCTTGAGTAGTAATAAGAGTCATGAATTCCCAAGGGGAATCATAGAATAATTAGGGTTGGAAAGGACCTTAAGATCATCTAGTTCCACCCCCCCTGCCATGGGCAGAGACACCTCCCACTAAACCATGCCACCCAAGTCATGTTAGGGTTAAAAAATGAAGGACTGGAGTAGAAGCAAAGAGAAAGAAGATGAAAGGAAGTTCATCTGTGGAAGACTGAACATCACTTACAGAGGACAAAAACCTGAAAGTCTGAAAACCATTTCTACTTCCATTACGCAAGTTTTGCAGTGAGTAAGTGCTTTCCTCAAAACTTAAAGTTAGAAAAAATACATAGGATGCAAAAATATGCAAAGATATACAAGTTTATGTTGAATAGATCATTAACAATTGGAATTCCTTTTGTCCACTGAAGTAGGTCAGCTTCTAATCTCTTTTCTAGTTAACAAAGAGGTCTGAATGGAAGGAAAATTCAGTAGAGCCCAGAAAACATGAAGAGTTAAGGCACTGCAGACAACTTCCCCAGATGAAACACATTTATTTTTCATAAACATGTTCATCACTTGAGGCCTAATATGAGAACACTAAGAACAAGGCATGATTATGCTTGCAGAGGTATTACATCATTGAGGGAAAAATAACAACAGTTGCATGGTCTGTTTCGGAGAATATCCATATAGTCCCTAACCAACACAGTCATTGGAAGAGGATTCAGAATACATAGTTTTTTCTAGCAATTGAAAAATATAGCTTAAAGTATCGGAAAAAAGTTTCAGTGGACAAAATTCCTGCAGGTCCATGGTGCTTTGTCCTCTACTGCAATGGGTGCTGGTAGCAATTCTGACACTGTCCAGCACTTAAGAGGTTTGTTCTGGCTTTTTTTGTCCTACATTCACAGGCCAAGGACTTCTGGTAGATCCAGCCTATTATCAACTGACTTTAGGTTGATCCTCATAGTCTTTCTGAATGAAGGCTCTCACTTCAGTCTTCTAGCTCTCACTTCAGTCTTCTAGCTCTCACTTCAGTCTTCTAGTTGTCTTGCAGTTTCTCTGCCATATCATCTGCTCTTGGTCCACTTGAACAGGCTGAATTTATTTAGATTGTATGGTGAAAGCATCCTGGATCAGTATGTCTCCTTTATTTGTATCTGTGAGAAAAAACACCAATCATGTAATTCTTTGCGTGATCAGGAAGACAGAAGATAATGCACATCAATGTCCAGACCTAGACTACTGAGACATGTACCCAAGGGTCAAATTTTGTAACCTTGCATCTGGAGCCCAAACCTGGTTGTATTACCTTGGAGATAATACAAAGAACAGGACATCAGAAAACTATGAGTGCATATCTATGATTCTGATTCTATCTGAGAGTCTAGTAGAAATGGCCAAGAACCTTTTGTATAGGTTATGCTATTGGGGATGGAGAGGAGACTAATGGAACTGATCTGTTTTTGTGGTATGAATATACTGTTTCAGGAAGAATCCATGAGAGAGATGGGTGAAACTGTGTTCCTGCCATGGAGATGATATGTACAGGGACAGAAAAAATGGATTGTGATCTGAAATGGGATAACTTCCTACTGTCATTCACTGTCAGGCCTGGGAATGTCAGCAGAAGATGGTTTTGATATGCTGGGTGAAGTATGAGTGGTGTTTAAACAGAGGGGTGAGAAGATGGGGTGAGAGAGAGCTAGCACTGCTATGTATCACTGGGTAATGATCTAACTCTACAGTTAATTTATTTTGTGGTCTTTTGGAACCTAAGTTTCCACCTCTTAGGAGCTCCGGTGAGCAGAACCAGGTGGCCCAGCTCATACGTACATTTAGTGTTGGGAGAGACAGGAGGACACTGCAGGTTGGAGTCTTCTACTTAGGTCGAAAGTGACCAGACTTTTTGCAGATGCAAGCATTGAAAAGTGTGGGGCTGTCAAAGTTGGGCAGGAACATTTCTGGTTATGACACAACTGCTCACTGGGAGAATTTCCATCTGGTGTCTCTGCTGTCTAATTAAAGGAACTTTCTGATTTCAGTTTGAGGTCCACAGCAAGCTGGAGAGGGCATCAGTTCCTGAAATGATGGTGGGAATTTTGAAGACAAAAAGGAACTCTAACATGCTGTTACTGCAGTCATTATGCCCAGAGTGCCAGATACATCAACCTTGACAGGATCCATGTGTACCCTACTCATATACCCCCTCTCCATGTCCCCTCTACCAGCAATGTACTCACCAGAGGCCAGCTTTTGGGCTGTGGAAGGGGTCTGGCTGTGTCTGGAGAAATCTGGGAAGGTCATGTCTTAGACGATGCCACCAGGAATGAGTTTGGAAGTAGGCTGAGCCTGAAGTGTGTTGAGGATCCCTTGCTGATGGGACTTCTGCTGGACACTCAGCTCTGCCCTGCTGACAAGAGTCTGTGAAGCGTTAAGCATTCCCTAGTGATCTGCCATGCAAGCATCGTAAGAAAATCATCTTAAAAAGGAAAAAGTGCATCTCACAGCCCTAATCAGCTCAGTCCTTCCTCTAAGGGAAAATCTTTCTTCACCCTCTGTTTCTGAACTGAGTGCTGCTCTGTTCATACAAGCCTCAGCCTGGCTTCTCAAAGTACTGTTTAGTTTTCCAGGGTTTTTCCATAGGTCTTCTCTGAGAGCAACATACACCATGGTTCCATCTAAGGGTCAACCTGCCTACCTAGGCCACTGTGAGCTTATGTTGGGAAGCAAACAGCTGGGGAGCCTGTACTTCAGTGCAGAATGAAACCTAAATGTGTATAATGGCATATACATGACCTACGTTACGTGAGAGTCTGGTGGCACGTGTCCATGAGGAACAAGAAAGGTTTGTCTCCTTGAATGTTCCATACATCAGTGATGCAGAGCAGGAAACCTTAGAAGAAGCTGCATAGTCCACAGCGCTCTGCTGAATGCAGGAGGGGAGCAGTTTCTCTCCTTTAGGCTCCCAGGACTAAGTGGACTAGAAGAGCTCTCCTGTCAAGGTTATAGCTCAGTTTTCTTGCCTTTAATATGAGAACCCAAAAATTCTCCTGTGGAGTGTAGATTGCCATTCCAAAATCCTATTCAGCAGCTTTAAGTATGCATTTCTTCACTGAAATTTCAAATAGGATGTCCTGAGAGAAGCCTTAGGAAGGTTTTTCTTTTCTTTCTTTTTGTGGGTTTTTTGGTTTGGTTTGTTTTTTTCTTGGGTATTTTTTGTTGTTTTGTTTGCTTTGGTTTGCTTTGGTCTGTGGGGGTTTTTTACCTTTTTTTTGTTTGTTTTTAGTATTTTTGAAACTTTAAAGTGGGGCTTTTACAGGCAAACACAACAAAATAAAAGGTTCTTATTTATAAGAATGCCTGAGGCACAGAGCCTTAGAAATACCATATACATTAGTAAAGAGTTTGATAATTTAATTGTAGTATTGAATAACTGCAGAAGCCCAGCACACACCTATATAAACTTCCTGTTTGTGATCCATGGTGTGGTTAGGAGACGTCTAGATATCTGGTATGCAAGCTTAATGTAAGAAGTGCTCTTTAAATTGCTTATTATTTCCTTAAGCAGGTTTTAGTGAATTAATAGGACTTTATTCGTAAGAAATACTCATGAACCCAAATTTGCACAATACTGTCTAACAAATATTTGCCTTAAAGGTAGCAAGTTTTAAATGAGTGAGGTAAAACATATAAAATGTGAAGTATAACACGGACAAAATTAATAAATCTAATTTAGCATTAAAACACTTCTGAGAATATTGACCTTCCTTTATGCTCACACTACCTAACAAGGGAAGCCCAGACGACTGGCAGTCATGCAACAGGTCAGAAGAAGAAATGTCAACCTCTCATCCCCAAACCGGTTCTCATCCTTCTTGAAAGACACTTTCTTTATAATCAAGTGAGATCAATACCTTGATTTATCGGAACGACACATTTAAACAAGGCACAAAACTCTGTGATAGACATTAATGAAGACAGAGTGCCCAGGGGATTTTTAACAATTCATTTTTCTTCAGGGAGGTGAGAAAGGTTGTGATTAATTCTAGCTTTTCCTTCTCTGCCTTTTAACAGATCAAGTCATGAAAGTGACCCAGGGTTACCTGTTCTACTTAAAACACAAAGGACAGAAAAGAAGGCAGACATATTCTCTATTAGTCTTACTAAAGGATAAACAGGAAAAAAAGAATTCAGATGTGGCAGGTGCAAAATTATTGCTGCTTTTCTGTGAAATTTAAAGACAAGACTTTAGAAAAGGCCATTCAATATATATCTGCTGAACCCAATCAGAGCAATCTTAATGCTGAAACTAGCTTTGCATGCCTGCAATGTAACAAATCTTATAACACTCCAGACTTTCCAGCACTTGGGCTCTAAAAGACATAATCAAAATGTTTCATGAAGTGTAACTTGCACATCTCTACTTCCTTAATAATTAAAGAAACCTCTCAGAGTCAGTGCACATGCTCCAGCAGGAATGATGGCACTCAGAAATAAATTGCATGTCTGCTTAAGATTCTTCCCCAGCAGTATTAGAATCTGTCCAGTAAAATGATACGAACTAAATTTGCCATAGTGCTAATTTACATTGCCATTAATGAGAACACAAGTTTTAAATCATAGACATAGAAGTACTATCGTGCATCCAGCTTATTGCAGCTCCACTCAGAGTGATAAGGCATTCTCTAGACAATTGTAATTATGAGTAATTTGTAAAAGTAATAAGAACTGCTTTTTATTACAGGCAATAAAAATCAATTCTTCATTCAATTATCTTTCCTGGCTATGATATGATAGCTGCCCTGAGTGAGTGCAACAGGAAGAAGTCTGAGCTAAGTTCTAAGGATAGAACTAAGAAGGAAATAGACAACAACATTACAAAAAAAACCAACCCAAAACAACCCAGCAAAATCCCCATCCCCCAACAAAAAAGAAAAATCTACAAAGATTTCATCTCTATTTCAACTTCTTGTCATAAAAACATGATAATAAATGCCCGGTACTATTGCTATAATACTTCTTTTTTTTTAAGACCCCAAATTCACATATATTCACCTAAATTTAATCTTGAGACCAAAATCGTCGAATCAGTGAGATAATTCTCGTGGTTCATGTGAAGTAAAAATGTAAATCTCTGTAGAATTAAGGTGATGGGGAAGAAAAGCATTTTGCATGTGATTAGCTTCCATGCCATAAAACTTGTTGAACTCAAAGTTAAATATTAGCTTCAATTTTAACATGAATTAGGGCTTAAAATCACAGATCTGACCTAGTTAAAGTGTTCCTGCTCATTGCAGGTGTGTTGGAATTAGATGACCTTTGAAGGTCCCTTCCAACCCACACTTCCTATGATTCTATGGTTCTATGATACCTTCTATATAATGATACATGGTTTTTATGCTTCAAGGAAGGGTGCTTGTTTATTTTTTACAGAGGCAGCATTGGAGAGAAATTCTGGACAAACAGGAAATTTTCTGGGGACAAGTGCCTGGTTTTTATTTGTATTTTTCTTTTTAATTTTCTATTCAACTGGAAAGGTCTGGAAACAAAGAAATGAACCTGCCTAAAAAGCCCATTTAATAAAAACATTTTGCATATTTTGAAAATTTCCATACATTTCTGTTTTCAGGGAAGCTGGAACTGAGGAGCAAGGGTGGCAAATTTCATTTTGGCAGTGGGACCTGAATTTGTTACCTTGACCTCCTAACAAATCCAAGGGAATTATGGATGAAGAAATGCAGGGGCATAGAAATATTCAAGCACACAAATCTTATTAGGTGTTTTCCCAATCTGCCAGAGATGTGAGATTTTATAGAAGTGATAAATTGAACCTCCACTGCAAAGGGGATTTGAGGATGGGCCACTTTATCCCGCTACCTTTGATTTCCCTTCTTAATAAGTAGAAGACATGGTATATTAGGTTGAATTTTGATTCTGAACAGTAAATATGAGCCTCACTGAGTCTGCACAAAGTGAACCACCCTGCAAAGACTGTATAATGGCAAACCTGTTCAAGGATTAGATTAATGTAAAAGGGGTTTGGACAGCCTGTTTTTTACAACCTCTCTTATTTGTCAAAGTTGATGGGAAAGGCAACAGGATAAAGCTTTTCATATTCAGCAGGGGATTTCAAGGTACCTTAAGGAAAGTGATCCACCTGAGAAATCCATTTCTTTCACCATCTAGTTCTACATAAACCAATATGGTTGGATAATGCTTCACCCTTGCCAGTTAATAACACACTTGAATGCTAATATGGTGACAGCTTTGAGACATCTTCTCTTAGAAAACTCATATCGCTATTGTGTTCATTAAAACAGGAACCCAAATACACAAAATTCTGTCTTATGACAGAAAAAGGGACTGAAACAACTGAGCCTACAGAAACAGCCATAAAGAAACAGTAGAGACAGATGCCACTAACCACTAGACTCAAAAACCTTGAAAGCAAAACCTCTGTTTGGCTTGAGCAGTGTGGCTTTTTAGGGTAAAACGCTGCCTCTTTGCATGAAATTTATTCAAACAAACACAGGCAGCTAATGTGACCCTCAGTTTAGTCGAAGGAGGAAATAGGTGTTTCATGGAAACAATATGATTCTGCAGCAGATACCTGAAATAGTTAATATCCTAAAAATACCTGATTTTCTTGATTTATAAAGGGGAACTTTGTGTGACTAGATGGAATGGAGACCTCTGCACTGTATTTCTATGAATGAGACGAACATTCCTGTGAGTGCCTATGTTTCTTAGTAAGTTCAGACACTTGGGGATTTAAATCCAGTCTTTGCTTGGTTTTTTGAAGGGAAAGCCCATCTGTTTTTAACATCTCCTGCTTTTGTCAAGGTTTTAATTCCTGCCTTTTCTTTAAAGCCATATGTGCAATCTCTTGAAATACTTACACCTTATATCTTCCTTGACTGAAATCAGAAAACTTTGTGGCTCTCTAGGATTCTGATTTAGCCATGATAACTAATGTGTTTGTTCCAGTGTAAAAACAATGAGAGAGGGCTTCAAATATTTCACAAGTCCTTCCTTTACATCTTTCAGAAACCTTCAGTGTTATCTTCTGTGCCACAATTTCTATATCCTCTATTTTTCTATGCACAATCTCTCCTTTCTTCCTCATTGTTTCCTGACTACTGAATTTTGCAGATCTAATTCCAAGATTTTTCCATGTTTTTCTGTAGGTCATAACTGACACTGTGAATTTGTTCACCTTATTCTGTCTTGCTTGACATCCAGTGAGCATTTTAGAAAACTTCCTTCCAAAATTAAACACCAAGTGCTTTTAAAGTTTTTAATCCTTCTTCCGGGCTCTCCATCATTCTCAGTGCCCTGCACATTTTTAAGTCACAATTTCCAGCTAAATATTTTCTTGGGAACAGCTTCCCACAGCTCTGCTTTTATAGGAAAGTCCAATTCCCAAGTAAAGAAGGTGCTCTTAGGAAGAAAAATGAATCAGGGAATTCTGTACTGAATTGGAGTACAAATTTCTTATCCACATCAGAAGATGCAACGTGATTGCCTTTGATCCTTCACAAAGTTCTGATTTTAACCAAGTAAGTTTATAATAAAACACCTGCAAATGTCAGCATGAAATATTTAGAAAGAAACCCAGGGTGAAATGCTATAGCAAACAAGTTTTCATAGTGAATAATGAAGAATATTTTTCAGAGTATGACATGTCCAGCTCTGGTGTCAAGAAGAGGTCATGTTCACTTGCCTTCAGCAGTGAAACTGAAAAGGACTGACATAACCTAATCCCCAAATCTCTCCAGTGCAAATTTAGTGTCATAAAAATGGGTGCTCATTATAATGGCAAGATCCAGTTTTAATATTGGCAGGTGTAATGCAGTCTTCCCCTGCACCACAGTCCCTCAGTCCTGAGCTACACCATCCTTGTTATTCCAGTCCTGAAACTCTTTTAAGTAGAGAACTTAGCATTTCCATATATTTCCTCAGGATCTAGGAAGAAAATGTTCCAATACCCTCCAGGGCTAAGTGTATATGGTGAAGTATATGAATAAATCTGTCAGTTTTGAATCATTAGAAACGGATGCCTTTAGGGTTGGTTTTAAATGGGTGTCAGCAAATCTCAGGTTTTCTAGAGACACAGGATGGGCAAGATAAACCTATATTATTATTCTTGTTTGCATAAGGTTAATGGAAGTGTGACCAAGGATTGTGTGGGAGTTATAGAATCATAGAATCATTTAGGTTAGAGAAGACCTTTAAAATCATTGATTCCAAACCTTAACCTAACACTGCCAAGTCCACTACTAAACCATGTCACTAAGCACCACATCTGCAAATAGAGTAATTTGCATATATGAGTTAATTTAATTAATAAGAGAGACCCAAGCAGCATCTACTGAATATCATAACCATTTTTCTCATTCTGTTGCAAGCAGTCTAGGTGGTATAAATCAGAACTGGCTCTGTTTGGATTTATAAAATGACTCAAATTGTTTCATAGTATTTTTTCCCTATGAATTAAAGACAAACCATATCAGTGGATAGGAGGCAGTGCTTTAAAGCACTGAGTTTAGGTATATATTATCACAAATGTATATGTGCCGGTCATATCAATGGCAATGTAGGCTATTGGTACAAGTCACAGGAAAGCAAATCACTTACCTTGTTTTAGAAGTCCGAACTGTCAGACTGAATTGCATAGGCTATGGCCAAAGTACCCTTAAGTCAATAAGCTGAGGAAGGATAGTGTTGTATTGTCTGTCTTAGCTTTGAATGTGATGTGCCTTGCTCTCCCTAAGATTCTATGTGTGATCTTCTGTACATTTAGGTAAACAGCCTCAGAAAGTCCACAAGAAACACGGTCCGTTATTGAAGCACCTCATTTCTGATCGGTTGACATGCTGAGTACTTCAGTCTACAAGTTATTTGGCATGGAGTCATAGTGAAAATCATTTCTGAAAGTCAGAGGTTTTTGACTGCTGTGGGGTTCATAAAACACAGGTAGCAAAAAGACCCTCATGTGTGCCAATTCAGCTGCTCAAAACCACTTAAGCCAGCAGAGATAAACACAAATGTATAATTACAACTTGATCTGAAAGGCAAAAGCTATAACTGGGGGCAAGGACACATTCTTTATGTTCTCTGGATCTCATTGACACTAAGGAAGACCAATAACACATACTTGCTGTACTATGCCCACAAAATCCTTGTCTTAGACTCCATATGTTGGAGCAATGATAAGTAAATATACAATTCATAAGGCTTGCCAGGGTGTCATCTCCAAGATATCCAGTAGGACTGGTATGCCCACTCTGCTGTGTAAGTAAGGGAGGAAGTCCTCAGTGTGTTCTATAATCCAGCAGTGGTATTGTGAAGCTGCATTCTCTAATAGGGGAATCATTTGGAAAGGATATCAAACACATCTATAATGATATAACCTGAGATTTAGCAACAAGGGAGAGCACATAGATTCCCTGCAGAACACTGTGGGTGCTAGTCTTTTGCATGAGCAAATATCATCAGAGATCTTGTCCAAGCATAAGTGAGAAGATCCTCTGTGTTGTAGTAAGATGGTCAGCTTTTCTAGTAGGCTACAGGAAATATTTCCCAGCTGTTTACACGCAGCAGGTACGGATTCACCTACCAGCAGTGAGACTCATGGACACAACCTGCCTTCGAGTCTAAGAGAAATCCCATACTGCTGCACATGATTAGCTGTTACAGTGACGTGCACATTAAAACTGCTTCAAGGCACTAATCTAGACAGCCTTTTGACATTTGTTCAGCAAGAAAAGGTACAATTCCTTGCTACCTACACAGCTTTACCAGAATCAGATATTCCCCTTTCCTATTATTGCCACACTGAAGACTCCATTTCCTTTAGAGAAACCTCAAGAGGCAGTAATCTAGTTTTGAACTATTGCCATCAACTCTGTTAACTGCCTAGATAACACTGCAGACTGTGATATTTTTATTGTTTTAAATACATGAAGTGTGAGCAAAAGCCAAAGGTGCAGGAAAAACAAGAACTATTTAGAGATGACTGCAGTAACACTAAGTACTCTGTGCTTATCCAGTCTGGACTTCTCCTGAGGAACACAAACGGGCACAACTGTTGTAAGAAATTACGAAACTATTTTTTCAGGGATATTCTGTAATGTGTTAATTAGGTCTCCCATTTCCAATAGTGATAATTTATTTAAAAATAATAATTCAATGGAAACAAAATATCTATCAGAAATGAGCTTGGCCTCCTGCTAGATCACCTGATGGAAGCACAGATGGGAAGCCCCATTGCATCAATTGCCTTCAAAGCAAAGGTGTTTGGACTTTTGGCATCCTCAGCTTCAGCACACTCCAGGCATGTGGGCAGCTTTAGGAACATGGAATCTAGAGCAACTCAAGGTTTTAAAAGGTTCTGTACTTCCCCTGAAATGCCAGAAGTCTGGCAAATGAGAAATGGCCCCGAAAAGGCCTGAGAACAGAGCAGGATAAAGGATATGAAGGAAGGAAGTCAAAATTAAAACAGGTTCAGAGAGCTTATCTGACCTGGACACAGAACTCACAAACCTCTTATATCCTGAGCTGGAAAGCCCTGAAGTTTCCTTATTCTTTTATCTATTAACACCCCAAGTGGTACCTTTCAGCTTCTCTGGAGTCCTGGAAATACCAAGTTATGCTTCAAGTTCCACATCTCAGCCTCACAGAATACATTAGATTCTCCATACTGTTGTGCATAGAAGGCATGGACACCATTATTTCTATTCCATTGTTTGGTTTTAGGCAAATATGTAGAGACTCTACCCTTATTTTTTTTTTTTAAAGACATTTGTCCTTTAAGAAATGCAAAAAAACAAGAAAGGAAATGAAAAAATAAGCCAGCCATTGGTGACTGATTAAATTCCTTCTGACACATTCTTTTCCTAATGTTTTATTGGAATAGCACAACATTTGCATGGTCAAGAAATCCAGGAACACGAGCTTTTAATAATCAAACTGCTAACTTAAGTGTCATAGCAGTAGTTGGGTGATTAATGAAAGGTGTTTATACCACCGCTTATTCTGTTTCATTTCACCAACTATGCAAAACTCCTTACAGAGAGTATGACACGTTGCTCCTTTTATAGAGCAGTCTCCATATGTTCATTAAGGTGGAAAAACACAAGGAAGCTAAATGCAGGTGTCAGCTGAAACCTGCAGAGGATCACTGCTTCATTGGATTGTGCTTTCTTCTTTGACGTGCAATTAACATATTTCTGGACTTCAGACATATTCCATCTATCGTCCCTGGGGTATCATAATCTCATTTCTGTGGTTTGATTTCTTTCTTGCCTTCTTTTTGTTTGTACTTTTTAAGGGTTACAGTTTCCCTAACACAAAGAAAGATGTCTGAAGGCAGCAAAGCATCCTGCTGCATTTGACTGGCAAAGGATGGCGTAGTAGGATGTTTGCTTCTCTCCTCGTATTTTTTTAAAGCACACAGTTATCTTTCTGCTGAGGACTTTGAAATCTCTTGGGAAGACCACCTTAAATGAGCACTCAAAACATTTCAGTCTTCTCATCACAACTGTGAATTGAAAAATAAACACTTAGACAGCACTTTCACTCACCTAACTGAGGAGCTTTCTGCAGCATGTATTTAATGATAAAATGCAGCAAGCTTTCGATTACTGCTCTAAGTGACAAGGTTCATTACATGGGGTTGAACTGCCTCAACCATCCCAAGACAATCCAGTATGGCAAAGTCTGAGAAAATCCCCTTTTCCCTCCTGTCTTCTGTTGCCTCCTTCTCTCTTGATCGCCTCTGCTGAGTCAATACAAAAGAGAGAGCAAAGTTAATGTAGGGGGGCTCCTGCCTTGACTTTCAGGGTTTGGAAGCAGAGAAAAGCAGCTTAAAACCTTCGGTAATGGACTTCAATTTCTTATCTTTGTGAGAGTGAGTGGTGACAAAAGCTGATGTTTGGACAGAGTTGCCACAGGTCATTATTTCTGTCTTCAAGATGGCCAGAAATTCACATGGCGAAATCTATTTGCACATTGGAAAGAATTGTGGTGGTATTTGAAAGAAGGTAGCTGTCAGGCTTAGCATTTCCATCTTGAGAAGCTAGTGCTTCTACTTGGAGGAGGACTTAGTCATCCAAAATCCTGGGGAGCAGGGGGAAGATAGTTTCACAGGAGCCAGTGAGCTAATCAACAAACCATGGAAATAGAGATATGGATGGGTGCCATGGGTGAATGAAGACATTTTTTCAGGATTCAATGTTATCTCACAGGCTTCCTACATCTTATGTTGTTTATGCTGGTAGAAATGTCAGTACAGTAAATGAATGCATTATCCATTTCTTGGACATGATAATATCAGTAAGACTCATTTCTGTGTATCTCACATGGCTGCCTTTTGAAGTTCCTTGTCTCAGTTTTTTAATATCAGCTTAATCTATAAATAAGGGACTGTATTACATTCTCTCTTTTGTGTGTATATGTCCTTTTATTCTTTTGCCATTAAGCTGACTTAATTGGTATGACTAAAGAAAGGAATCATTAGAATTATCCTACTGTTTTCACTCTCAGTTCATGTCCTTATTCAATATAGTCCTATATGCTCCCTAAAAAAACATTAAAGAAGCTGAAACTTGATGCAGAAAGCACAAGCTACTCCTTCCTGAAACACTTCAGTCTGTTTCTAACCCCTAGCTGATTTAAGAGCTGAAGCTTCTAAGGTGCAATATTTGCATTGACCTTTACCAAGGAGGTAAGTAGGTGAATACACTGAAGTGAAGAAAACATAAGAACTTTTTGTTTTAATACAGAAACTTGTTGCATTTCAGGACGCATGCAAGTTGAAGAGGGGATAGGTTTGATAGCTCTACTGAGCTATAGATGTTAGAATTCAGTACTCCTGTGTTGCGCTGATTTGTGTTTTTACAGGGTAACATGTTGCAGAAGGTTCATGCTGCAAAAAACTGCTGTGGCTGCCATGACACAGGAATATTAGTATGGGAATACTCAGTACTGCAGCTGCTTGTTGCAATCATAGTTTTACACCTTATGTATAATACCCTCCTCAAGAAAATGATTAGGCTGCAGTTCAGGTGAGAGGTCTGCATGTCGAACAGCTGAGGTTGCATTGGACTATCTGTTGAGAGTTGCTTGCTGGTAAAATGATCTCATGTACTAATCCTGGGAATTTTTCTTCCTTCAAAAGAGAGTCCAGCCCACGAAACCAAAGGTGTCTGAGTCTGGGTATTTTCTTCTTCTCAATTTATCAACACACTTCAGAAATAGTGGTTGCACATGACAGTGATATGTTCCTGATATGACAGGAATGAACTCAGCACATTCTCCTCATGAGGATCTTTCAAACCAGGCACTATGAGGATGGCCTGATGGAAATGTGTATATTCTTTATTGCATCTGTAAAGAGATGCTGTCCCTCTAATTGTTCTTTATGCTTCTTGTCATCTGGCATCCCAGTTGAAAACATTTTACTGATCATGTGCTCAAAAAATCTTCATGTTCTTGTCTGGCTTGGTAAGGAAGGTGGGAGTGCAAATGGAGTTTAAAAAACCTGAGGATTTGTTTTAGGCTTTTCTATGGGGCAACACATGCTGGTCAATGATAGCTGCTATAACAACAGCTCAAAATATACAGAACGTATATTTACATAACAACATCTGAAACAGATTTCAGAAATATAATGTACATGGAATAGTGTAAGCCTGGGTGCACCCAGCTGGCTACACTTTTCCTCTTTAAAACCAGTATTTAAGCATACAGTGGCCACAATAATTTATGGAGCAAACCCTGAAAAATTCTAAATCGGGATTAGTGTCTATTAACTCTATTAAGTTCTATTTGGCAGTCAACCAAAGTGTCAACTGAGCTCACATCCCTCTTTATCCGGTAACTAATGCTGGAGAAGACACATGTACAATATCAAGTGGAAAAAGGTGTCCGGGGGGGTAATACTGCAACTATCAGGCCAAATTCTCTGCTGGCATAACTCATAGTATTTCCAAGCCAGTTCTTTCAGAATAGCCTGTCTGTCTTGAATTAATTCTTCGTATTCACTTTTTAATAAGCAACTTTCCAAGCAATGAGGGGTTTTTAGCTGCATGACTCCTATTAAAGCCAATAAGAGTCATGTGGCTAAAACCCTATGTGATGCTTGAATTTATTGGAAATTGGCATCTGGTGCTGAGAGCACTTCTATTGTTCGGTCTTCCTGCCCAATCATTGCTTTCTGCCTGGTACCTCTTACTCTCTCGCTTGCTGGAATCTCCATGCCCAACCTTTCTATTCCTTCCCCAATATCCTTTCACACTAAAAATAAAAGAGCCTCCTCGGTAGAATCATTATTGCCTCATGCCCTTTTGTTTGAATTTCCCATACGCAGTGGCTTTGTTCAGCTGTTGCTGAACTTTGCTGTTGGCTGCTGTGAATCATTGCACTGTTCATGCAATCAGTTACGTTTGCACAATACTTTAGGATATGGTTAGATGAAAGGTGCTTTGCAAACAAAAGCTTGGCTCCTTACCCATTTTGTTCTGAAATGCTAGGGGTTAAAACACTGTCAAGTGGCTCTGATGTCATTGCTTTACTATAAAAATGGGCTTCTAGCAGGTGTTATAAATTATTACTTGATAATTTCTTACTTCTCCAAAATTATGTTATTCCACTGAAATCCAGGGCAACGTTTCAATTGATATGAGAGACAGAATCATAGAATAGTTAGGGTTGGAAAGGACCTTAAGATCATCCAGTTCCAACCCCCCTGCCATGGGCAGGGAC
>JANHGB010014236.1:0-27571 GCA_026283785.1 Coracopsis vasa | reverse complement strand
CGTCATGCCCAGGATGTAAACTGGGAGTTACCCTGGAAGTGCTAGTGCACTGCTGGGGGTTGGGCTGGGGTGTCGGTGGATGGGGTGGGGAGCTGTTGTGTTCTCTTCCCTTGTTATTTCCTTTATCATTATTATTATTGGTGGTAGTAGCAGTGGTTTGTGTTATACCTTAGTTATTGGACTGTTCTTATCTCAACCTGTGGGAGTTACATTCTTTCTATTCTTTCTATTATCTTTCCCATCCCTCCAGGAGCAGGGGGAGGAAGAGTTGGGGGGGAGTGAGAGAGCGAGCTACGTGGTTGATTTATGGCTGACTGGGTTTAAACCACAACAATGATTCTATGATTCTATGATTAGGGTATCTTGAAAGTAAATTCAGGGAGAGAAAGGATGGAGAGGGGCAGTCATGTATTTAAAGTTATGAATTTGTGATTCAAGTTTAGTTTGTGTGTTTGTAATTTGAAGTAATTAGTAAGTAACCCTATCCACACCCAATATTGGCAGCTTTTAGTATTTGATTTAAAAAATGTTTTTTATTAAAACAGCAACAGAACCAAGTAAAATTTATCTGTTTCATTTTAAACTAGCCAAAAAAAAAATCTTCAATTCTGTTTGGGGCTGTGTTCTGTGCAGTTCTTTCTGTTTAATTAGCTAAACACAAAACATTGTCCAAAAGGTAGCTCATGTAGTTAAGAAAAAGCTAATTCCATATTGTTGATTTGACT
Source organism: Coracopsis vasa (assembly GCA_026283785.1). Lineage (NCBI taxonomy): Eukaryota > Metazoa > Chordata > Aves > Psittaciformes > Psittacidae > Coracopsis > Coracopsis vasa. The sequence continues at coordinate 26,846 of JANHGB010014236.1, read as the reverse complement.
TTAAATAGCACTGTCTGGTTTCTTCATCGCTTGCAGCAGTAACCTGGTGGAATTTTTCCAACACAGAACTGACATAAAAAAAGAACAAGATTAAAGTTGTAAGCCTAAGTAGAAGAATGAGTTATCAGCTTTTGCAAAATAATGTTTGTGTGAGGAAAGCCTTGTAAAAAATCCTTCTTAAGTGCTGTATATAATTACAGCAATTTCAAATTGTCATCCATCATGAAGACCACATTTCCATATTTCTATAATTATTTTGGGGAAGGAAAAGTTTTAACAAAAGTAAGTGTTAGTCTAATATCGTGTTTTAAGCCCAGCCGATAGCTCAGAACCACATAGTGGTTTGCTCAGACCTCCCTGTCCACCTCCTGGTGGGATGGGAAGGAAAATCGAAAGAATGTAAACACAACAGGTTGAGATAAGAACAGTCCAATAACTAAAGTGTAATACAAAACTACTATTACTAATAATAATGATAAGAGAAATAAAAATGGGAGAGAATATAAAACTGAAAAGGGAAAGGGAAAAAAAAACAATAAACACAAGTGATGCACACTACAATTGCTCACCACCTGTGAACCGATACCCAGCCTGACCTGAGTAGTGATCTGCCCCTTCTGGGTAACTCCCCCCAGTTTATATACTGGGCATGATATGCTGTGGTATGGAATACCTCATTGGCTAGTTTGGGTCAGGTGTCCTGTCTCTACTCACTCCCAGCTTCTCGTGCCCCTCCTCACTGGCAGAGCACCAGACTGAAAAATCCTTGATCAGAGTAAGCATTACTTAGCAACAACTAAAACATTGGTGTTGTCAGCATTGTTCTCAGACTGAAGCTGAAACACAGCACTGCACCAGCTACTAGGAAGGAGAAAAATAACAGTTATAACTGAACTCAGGGCATCTAAAGAGGCTGAAATTTGCCAACAGAGTGAAAGAAGTTTAGAGGGAGAATCAGGGCAGAGGCTCTGACTAGATGTTCTGAATTGTCCTCTGTAGGAGCCCATTTATCTTTTCACAACAGAGGAAATGTAACAAAACTACATCCATATTCTGTTATGAGCTTCCGAAGTATCACATCTATTTATAATTCTTATACATGATTAGATCTTATACATTTTAGGCATCTCTGTGTATATATATGTATACACACGCACAAAGACGTTTAGATATTCTTATTAGCTGCTGAAAATTAGGGTGTTTTCAGTTTCCTAGCAAGGCAGTAGAGTATGTGTAGTGAAGCATAACAGTGAGGTATTGGAGCAAAGGAAGCATATAACTGATAATAGGACTGTGTGAAATAACAGTAGGTCATTCCTTTTACCACTTCTGATTTAGTACAAGTTGATTATAGTGGTTCTGAGTATTGAAGCACACAACATGCCAATGGTATTTTTATTCTTAATTTTAAACAATTCCTTTTGATAGAATGACTCTTTTGCACAAAAAAATAAAGTCATAGACCATGTAAATAATGGTTAATGAGCTACCACTTGGTCCTTGTCTATGAACTTATGTTCATTACTAGACTGGATGGAAAAACAGTGACCTACCCCAAGCAGTTTACTGGGATTTGCTTCCTTTGCTTCTTAATGCTTTACATTGGGCTATCTTTATCTGATTTATATCTGTAACTAATTTGTTGTTCAGCCACATATATTTAGTATTATCAGAGTTGACACCAACTTTAATAATATTGATTCCTGAGGTTACAAGTAAGTACTGCCATAGGTTTAATTTAACTGAACTGTTACATTGTTATGAGATGCATTTGTGGGCTCAGTTCCATCTTTCTCCCAAATAAATCTCTTAGAAGAGGCAAATGGGTCTTGCACATTCGTGGGGCTTTGGAATGGTGTAGTTTTGATCTGAGCCTGCTTAATGAATATTTATTTCCAAGGAAAAGCATTCATCATTGTCATTGTCCTGCAGTAAAAATAGAAAAGTAGTGCATATATTGTTCAGCAGCTGGTTGGGAAAGGTTTGAAACTAAATTGTGGTTGATTTTCATCCCTGACAGATTTGCATGAATCAAACTACAGAATTCTCATTAATAGCTCTGTGTTTTAAAACTGAGTTTGTGATTTATTTTTTTTTCACTTCCGTTCAGAATCTGTTTTAATTAGTCCTGAAAGAGAAAAATAAGTTTATTTACAAGACTCTTTCAATTGTAACTGCTTTGAACATTTTTCTTCAAAGTAATACACATAGTAAGACTTAAATCCAATAGGATAAATATAAAATACAAATTAAAAATTGCTTTTATTAAATGTCATAGATGATTCTAGCACTAACTTTTTATATAAAACGGATGCAAATAGCAAAATATTGCAGCAAAAATCTGATCATTTCTAACATTTATTGGATTAGAATGGTTTCATGGAAACATGTAGTAAATCTGTTGAAACCAGCTCATAGGAGTGTCGTTCTCATCTTTTTAAGCTTTAGGGAATGGAAAAATTAGAAAAAGAAAACAAGTCTTGTCTCTTTATCTAATAAAATCAGCAACTGCAATGTTTCTGCTATTCTATTACAAGCTCTTTTAAGCATTAGGACATAGGGTTAATTCAGTTTTTCTTCATGTCATGGTTTAAGCGCAGCTGATAACTCAGAACCGCATTTGCTCAACTCCGCTTTCCCTCTCGCCTCTGGGTGGGATGGGGAGGAGAATCGAAAGAATGTAAACCCAGCAGGTTGAGATAAGAACCTGTAAGAACCTATTTAGTCCAAGAACTAAAGTAAACTACTACCACTAATAATAATAATGCTAAGGGAAATAACGAGGGGGATAGAATATAAAACTATAAAGGGAAAGGGAAAAAAACCAATAAGCACAAGTGATATACAGTACAATTGCTCATGATGCGCTGATGTCATGACGCTAAAAAGGGAAAGGGAAAAAAACCCAATAAACACAAGTGATGCACGCTACAATTGCTCACCACCTGTGAACCGATACCCAGCCTGACCCAAGCAAAGGTTCTGCCCCTTCCGAGTGACTCCCCGCTCAGTTTATATATTGGGCAAGACGTGCTGTGGTATTGAATACCTGTTTGGCTAGTTTGGGTCAGGTGTCCTGTCTCAGCTTCCTCCCAGCTTCTCGCAGTCCTTATCGCTGGCAGAGTATTACAGACTGGAAAATCCTTGATCAGAGTAAGCATTACTTCGCAACAACTAAAATGTCGGTCTGTTATCAGTGTTGTTCTCAGACTGAAGCTGAAACACAGCACTGCACCAGCTACTAGGATGGAGAAAAATAAGTGTTACAGTCGAACCCAGGACACTTCATTAGTGTACTTACAATATTTAACAAACAATTGAAATATTAGAGTTCTATCAAAGATGAAACTCCAGTTGATTGTATGGAAAATCATGGTTCATAGATAGAGGGATTAGTAACTTTGGCTTAATGATACACTCTTAATATGCTATTGATGATGGAGTTTATAATCTTTCAGTTCCCCATTTAGAATTGGTTGTAATTGCAATAGATTTTGTTACATGATCAAGTGCAAAGATAAAATGCCTTCAGAATTTAGCTAATTATCCTTACTTACAATGGATGTTACAAATGTTAACTGAAAGTCGAACAAACGCGCAGCTTTGCATATATTCAACTTAACTGGTTTTGGAAAAGCAAGTTGTATTGCTCATAATAAGACAAAGCTTTCCTGTGTGGTGATTTTTCTCATGCAAGCTACTTGCCTTGTTTAAGCTCTAGTTTAGTGGAGATATATGTGCTGAAAAAAATATAGTTATTAACCAGAAAATTAAAACTAACATGTATATCTGCTAAAAGGTAGCAAAAATGAGTGTGCTAAAATAAAACAGTTTACTAGGAGCTTAAGAAGTCTAATATGTGTTTATAGCCACATGTGAGAAAGTGCTTAGAAGAATTTCATGCTAGAAATTGCTGTCATAGTCATGGCATAGCTGTGCTTGTTCATTACAATTCATCACAAATTCATTGTGAATTTAAAACTTATTTTCTGAGGCTACTTGCTTTATATAATTAATGCTGCAAAACTATATTAGGGCCCATACATATTAGGCATTTCTTTTTCTATATATATTTTCTTAATCAAGAACATTGTATTATAGAATGTGATTATACATTTAGTTATAATATTTTTCAGTGATGTAATAGTTTTAATATAGAAGGCCATCTGGCTCTTTGAGAAAGAGGTTTCTTATATATGTAGCTTCTTGCATAATAACTTCAACAGTTCTTTTTCTAGTCCATCTTCTTTTGTATTTCCAGGAAGTTCTTTATTTAATTCATTAAAAATTAAATGTTTGCTGTTGTTGTTTTTCAAATATAGATATTTTCATGCTCTGAATTTTTCTTTTCCTCTTCTTTTTCTCTTTGTTTTGTAATTCATCTACTGACACGTAGAGCACTTCTTTTTTGCAGAGTTTTCTAATGTATCTCCAGGATACAGGCAATTTACTGTACATATTTTGCATCTGTGATTCTGGCAGCCAGTTAAAATGGTTTATTAAACCAATAATACCCATATCAGATATTGTAACTCATAGTTCTGTACAGATTTTAATACTGTAGGTAATTTGTATAATAATTCTCTCTATTCATGGTTACTAACTGTGGTGTTGCTGCTTTTCATGTTAGTACAAAAAGCATGAAATACGTTAACAAATCTGCTATAAATACAGTTTATATTTTTAAAAGCAGAATTTTCCAAACGTTTGGATTGACAAAAATGCATTTTTAATTTTGCCCATTGGAATACATATTTGTCACGTGTTAGCTGATTCTTAGCAAGAAGCATCACCTGACGTGGTATTCAGAGTGGTTTTCTGGTACAGCTCAGTAAAACCCAATTAGCCATAACTTAGAACTGAGTGTAATCAAATACCTTCTCTGGATAGATCTGTCAGTAACACAGTGCTTGGTGAATGATTTGTACACAAATAGCCAGGGAACTGAATTTTTACAGAAAATTGTCTTTCTCTGGCTGATAAAGATGAATTCCAGGTAGTGAAAATGAACTGGTGTTCCAAGTCTCTAGCACTCAGATTTCTCTGCAAGAGAAATGAGATGGATCATTCCCCAAAGGCTGCTGTCACTTTAGCTGCTAATGATTTTCTGTTATCCTTTTTTCTTAAAAATAAGAGCTTTGGGTACTTCTGTTAACCATGTTACAAAATCTCCAATGCACTGTTGATAACTAACTGCTTGAAGCTGTTCTCTTCAACATGAAAGATAGGTGGGGTGTATGTGTGAGATACATGGCTATGTGTTTTATTTCTTTGGACACTCTTATGCCATGCAGTTGCAGATTTTATTTATAGGTCAGCTATATTATCTTTGTAGCAGACATACTGTAAACAGAAGCTAAAATCTGACATATAAATCAGAAATATGATTTTATATATATGCCTGTTCATATACTGCTAATTCTAAACATTTAGATATATGCCAGTTAACAATTCTGAAGTGCGTAGATGTATTTCATTTACTTTTAGAAAATCAATCTACTTGGTTAAAAAACCCATACAATTTCAATATATGTAGGCATGTATATTACTCTTCAGTTTATTACTCAAACACAGTACATTCCTTTTTGGGTGAATGAGTTGAGCTGATATTCAGACCTACTAAAAAGAAGGTTACTTAAGTGCTTCAGTGTGTCCTGGCAGCTTTTAATGTTTCAATTGCATTTTCTCCTCTTCTTTAAATATGCAAAATTTTTGTCATGAATGAGGTTTTGTGAAGATGCTGCCTCCTTTATGTTCAAGGGATATCATCTTGGATAATTTAGAGGCATTTTATGTTTTTATCCTTTGATATTTCTTATATTCAGATTAATAACAGTGTATACCTTAATTATCCATGGCCTGAGCATATAAACCAAAGATTTAGGTAGACCTGAGTAAGGAACGCTGAGTGTGAGATGTTATGCTGGGGAAGTCAAATAAGGTTATTCAGTAACGATACAAACCCATCCAGCTTTTGCTCCAGATGATAGATTAATGACAAGGCAGGAAATATGTTCCTTAGAATCATAGAATTAACTAGGTTGGAAAGACCTTTAAGATCATAAAGTCCAACAATTACCTCATGACTGCAAAGACCACCACTAAGCCATGTCACTAACGGTCTCATCTGCACAGTTTTTGAACACTTCCAGGGACGGTGATTCCATCGCTTCCCTGGGAAGCCTGTTACTGGTACTGGAGTTTTTCCTTATTGGGAATCCTCACAGACAAGACATTTGCCATTCTGTTTTTATTTACAAGTACTTCCTTTAGTCTACTAAATGTAAGTTAACATTTCTCAGGACCTGTAGATTCAAATTACTAGTCATAAGGGGCTTATGGAATGTTTGTTTTTGTGTTGTTTTGTTTTGGTTTTTTTTCCCAAAGACTAGTATACTGTAGTATTTGCCCTAGAGCTTTAGGTACCCAAAGTATTTTTTTTGCTTTTGTTTGTGTGGGGTTTTTGTATGCAATTATGTCATAGCATTGCTGTCACATTCTCATAAGGATTTTCACTCTTATATATGACAAAATAGTAAATACAGTGTAATAACTTTAAATGGTTATAAAATGATAACCACATTTTCTCATTTAAAGAAGAATTCATGCTTTGTCTTAAATAGTTACTGCTTTAAAAATATTTCTCAAGTAATTTGGAAGAGACAAGGATTTGAAGAATTATTTCTCTGTCACTTCATGCTAGTACTACTAATAATATACCAGTACCCTCTGTTATACCCATAGTTATAAAATACTAATTTTAAATCAAATTCATTACAGTGGAATTGTAAACCATATATTTAACAAGGAGAGGGTGTGGATGATATGTTTAAAAAAAAATTAAGTCCATTAATAGAATCAGAAGAATTCCTAAATGCTGAATAAAAACTGAATTCCTTCCAAAAAAATAAGCACACACACACAGACACGCCCCCCCCCCCCCAAAAAAAAACAAACCCAAACAAACAAAAGAAAAAAACAAAGTGAACTGCAGCTGTGATTTTTTTTGTTAAGTGAATATTGTATTCAGGATATAAATTTCAGATATCATTATTTCTAACAAAGAGCCATTAGAAAGGAATATGCCTCCTCATCTTCTATTCAGTAATACTAGTAAACCTTTAAGATGAGAAGTAAAATCTTGGTGCAAAGTTTTCATAAGTAAAACTACCCTTTGAACTACATTTAAATTGTTATATTTTGTGATTACTAGACTGTTAAAATAGTTTCTTTTTATGGTGTAAGATCATAAATGTCTTTTTTAAAGGTATTATCTGAAAATACTGAATTTTTTTTAAAGCAACAAGCTATTACAAACAAGAAAAAGGAATTATTTTTTTTTTTCAGCTGTAAAAGATGCTATTGCAAGAATGTTCTCTGTCCTCAGCTTGTATAGCTGAGATTATTCTACTGATGGGAAGCCTGCAAGATTGATCTCTTTCATCCTTTTTGTAATGTGTTGGCATGTAAAAGATGCTTCAAATTAGGTGAGCAGGATACCAAACAAGTAAAGTTGCTTGTTTTGTTTTTTTTTAGCTAGTTGTAGTTAAAATAGATGAAAATATAGTTTATCATGCCTTTTTTTTTCTGTTTCAGAATTGAATTGGCTGTGTTTCTGTCTTCTGCTGAAACTAATAAAAACCAATTCTTCTTTAATTTGTATTACCAAACACAAGTTATATATCTGAGACTTCATTTTTAGTGGAGATGCAGGGAAGTCAAAATAATGTGATTGAATACTGCTCTTGTTAATGCTTAGTACATCTTTTATTTTCTTTAACAACTCTTTTGGATATCGTATGCTTGGATAGATACTGTTGCACCTAAATAACTACATCATTCTTATTCCTAACCACCCATGGGGAAATAAAACACAGGTGTTCAGTGCTGACTTCCCATGTCTATCCGAATCCATGTGAGAAAACAGCTGAGGGTCTCTTTGGATAGATTCATTTGTCATGGCAACAGATCAAAGAGTTCGCACATGCTAATGGGCTTTTTTCTACTATTCTGGTACATTATAAATTCCAAAATCTTTTGTGTATTACTTCAAATCTGATGCCTGCTCTTCACAAATGAAGGAAAGGCAAATCTGGGTTGGTTGTTTTTTTTTTTTTGTATATATATATGTATATGTTAAAATAGAACCATCTGATTGTGCCTACAGGGTTTAACCAGACCATGGCAGTGTTAGAGGGTAATTATAATTTTATTTTATTTTTTGTTTGCCTTTCTACCATTCCTGATTTTTCTGCTTACTTCAAAATAATGTAACAGCCTTTGATCACTCCCTCCTTTCAAAAGTCCTGGTAGTTTGAAAATGCTTCTTGAATACAAGGTAGCAATTTGTACTTCTCATAAATCTGTCAAATCAGTATTCACCCTTATCCCAGGAACAAAGCTACTGTGGAGTTATATACAGCAAATGTTTGTGTTAAACAAAAATAAGACTCTTTGGTCAGTTGATCTGATAAGTTCTCAGCTAGGAGTTTGCAGTATTCATTTGGAGGCTTACATATTTCAGAAGAAATAAGGGATGGAAACACAGTTAAAAGAGTTCTAGGTGCTGGTGTTGGAAGTTAAGGAGTTTGAAGAAATGGTTGGAGAAAGGTTGCTCACAGAAGCTGTGGATGACCCGTCACTGTTCAAGCATCCAAAGTCAGGATGGATAGGACTTTGAGAAACCTATCTAGTGAAAGATGCTTCTGCCCATGACAGGGAGTTGGACTAGAGGGTCTTTGAAGTTCCCTTCCAACCCAAGCCTGGAAACATTCAGGATCAGGCTGGACAGGGCTCTGAGCAGCCTGATTTAGCTGAAGATGTCCCTGCTCATTGCAGCGGGTTGGACTGGATGACCTTTTAAGGTCCCTTCCAGCCCAAATTATTCAGTGATTCTATGGTAAAAGATGAATATGGCTTTAGATTTTTATCCAGAGAATATTCCTTTTTCTGTGTTGCAGTTGTGGTGAGACATACATGGCTCTATTAAGAATTCATTAAAAAGCAGGAATGGTAAGAAATGGCTGAATATTATGACACCGAATGGAGTAGGGAGACATCTATTATTACACTGCTGTTTGAATATGCCTACCTCAAGAATTATCTGAGGCTTTTAGTGGTTTGTTGTTGTATCAGATGCTTTGTCTATTATGATTTATTTTGAACTTTGTTTGCATCTACATCATCCATATTATTGTTTCAAATGCTGAATATCTTATAGTTGTTGACATTTCATCGTTAGAGAAAAGGAGAAAATCTTAACTTTAAAAACTTTAGGGAAAGAAAGTCTAACCTCAGGCTAAAATCAAATTGATGCAGTCATCAATCTGATGCAGTCATCAGTCCAAGACATTTGAATTTTTTCATGCCTGGCTGCATTATATTCTGTCAGCAAGAGGTATTGTGCAAAACTCACCATTGTAAGGAACCATGAGAGCATTTTTCTTCTTAACACAAATCCCAAACTGAAAAAAATAGAATTCCTGGAACAGGACAAGTAACATGTGCCTTGTTGCACTGAGGCTGGAAGAGGCCATCTACAAGAAACAGAAATGAAAATTTAAAGAATTAATAAGTGCATTTCAGAAACATTTGTTTTGCTTGTGTTTCCTCTGGTAATGCTACATGTGGTGTATGTTACCAAGACTGTTAATAAATGGCACCTGTATAAATCAGTTGCATAAAAGGCATGTTTTTCCTCCAAAACCTGCATTTATTTTTCTGATATAATATGTGGCTGAAAAGTAAACTTATGTAGCTCATAGGTTTTGGTTGATTTAAAAAAAAAATATTTGTGTTGTCTTTCTGATAAAGAGCAAGGAAATCACAGAAGTACCAAACTATGCCTGTATTGATGGTAGTCTGAAATGTGCTTGAGGATTTCATTATAAGTCTTGATTCACAAGGAGTATGTCTCTGCTAAGTACTTTTTGTACATTTAATGCTTTTATCATTTAGTCAGTACACAGTTTATGACAATATGTTTCCTCAGCATTGGGGTTTCTAACAAATTCAGTCATTCAAATGATCCTAAAGGATTTAGTAGAAAGAGAGACGCTCACAGAATAGAAATAAACAGCATATTTATATATGGCTTTATAGGGCAGAAAGAAAACCTGTCTAATTCAGTCATGGAACTGAACAGGTTGGTAAATAGTTCATTAATGTTCACTGACACTGTATGGAGTTTTAAATGATTTTGCACATTATAAAGATGTTAAAGGTCCAGAGTAGGATCAGTTTATCTTCCTTTTGGTCTTCTAAAACTTGGCATTGTGCAGTTAGGAAGGTGTACTGCAAAGTGTTTTGGTGAAACAACAAAGAACTGGCTACTTGAAGAATCGTGAATGTTGGGTGAAGGAAATCCAGCAAAAGGCAAAACTAACAATACCTGATAAACTAATCTTTTCATGTTGTTACTTTGATATCTGTTTAATATATGCTGAAACAAGTATAAAAGAGAAGTATAAACCACAAAATAATTAAAGAACACTTAAAGATAAGTCTGTAAAATAGGACTTTGTTCTGCTTCTTAAGAAGAATGTAGGTTAAAACAGACGTAACCTTGGTGCAGAGGAATTAATGAGTGACTGAAGTCAGTAGCACTTTGCTTCCCCTCCAGATTTCTCAGATTCAGTTTATTATGACTTCAGAGAAAGGATGGACATTCAATCATTATTACCTGGTTATTATAAAACAGTTCTAATTTTCAAAGCTATTGTTAAATTAGTATTTCCCCACTGTTTCTTTTACTTATGAACATTTTTTTATTTATTTATAAAAACAATGCTTTACTTTTCTACACTGTTAATATTACAGAGCATTAAAGATAGCCTGGAAAGACTGCGGGGTCATGTAGACATTATTAACAACAAGAAGATGCCAGCATTGCAAAGTGCTACACCGAGGGAAGCAGCAAATATACAAGAAAAGCTGACTCAGCTTAATCTTCAATGGGAGAAAGTTAACAAGATGTACAGGGACCGACAGGCGTAAGTAACTTTTAAAAATTGCTATTTTTGATGGCATCTATTAGTATTTGACCTACTGGTGGTAATTATAACTGACATACCTTTACCCTGAGATAGTATCTGGCATTTACTCTTTTGTACCTGTACTCTTGATCTGAATCTGTGATAGCTGCATCATGGTAAAATCCCTTTTAATTGCGGAGGATTTATGAGTTTGAAGAGCAGTTCTCACTTTATGTATAATTGTTAGCAACTCTATATCCAGTATCATCTTTATAAATATACATATAAATATACATCTGTATATTAGACATTATATGACAAGGCAGGACAATCAAGAGAAATATAGAAAAGCATAATATAGAAATATAGAAAAGATAATAAATAAAGATGTGATCTCCTACAATACCATATAATACGTAGTATTATTTTTCTCCTTGCATAGTATTTCTGATGTTTTTAATCTGGGAATCATATTATGATACAAAATATAGCCAAACCTAATTTCTTTTTTCAGACATGGCTCATGTTAGTAGCGTATCAGAGAGTAACAATCCAGTAATTTATTTATACTCCGCAGTAGATATCTGATGCTTAAAATTTTCGGCATTGTGCAATAAAATGCCTACTTCCTCTTTCAATTTTTAAGTAGATGATATATCAGATGTTACTGGCATTGATACAGAAATTTCTATTATGTGTATTATGCATTATACTTGTTTTCAGTATCAGTAATCTAAGAATTAACAAGTAAGTTTGACTTAAAAAGAAAGTCATAATTTCAAGCATTTATTGAATTACCACAAAGTCAGCAGGTTGAGGGAGGTGATTCTGCCTTTCTACTCTGCTCTTGTGAGATCCCACCTAGAGTACTGTGTTCAGCTCTGGAGCCCCCAGCATAGGAAGGATGTGGACCTGTTGGAGCGAGTCCAGAAGAGGGCCATGAAGATTATCAGGGGGCTGGAGCACATCTCCTATGACAGGCTGGAGAACAGAAGGCTCCGCGGAGAACTTAAAGCAGCCTTTCACTACCTAAAGGGGGCCTACAAGAAATCTGGAGAGGAGCATCTTACAAGACCAATTAGTGACAGGACAAGGGCAAATGGCTTTAAACTGAAAGAGGGTAGATTTAGATTAGTTAATGAGAAAAAAGTTTTTACTGTGAGGGTGGTGAGACACTGGAACAGGTTGCCCAGAGAAGTTGTGGCTGCCCAATGCCTGGAAGTGTTTAAGGTCAGGTTTCATGGGGCTTTGAGCAACCTGGCCTAGTGGAAGGTGTCCATGCCCATGACTGAGAGGTTGGAGTTAGGTGATCCTTCAGGTCCCTTCCAACCAAAAGCATTCTGTGATTTTCTTAAGAGTCCTTGACAGTTCTTCTGAGAATGTAAACCATTAATCTGGTTGGGAAAATCATTAGATATATATGACTGGTTTCATTTACTGAAATTGTCCATTCATGGGAATTTTACAAAATTGGGTCTTCCGACAACACTGAAAACTTTACATTCATAGTTTCATTTGATATGACGACTGCAAAACCAACTCAGAAACTAGTCTTACTTTTTTTTCAGAATAATTATCATGGTTTTAACTTAATGTCCGAATAATGATTGTGTTGTGTAGTAGGAAGAGACATGAATCTAAACATGTAAGCAGTGACTCTAAGAAAATAAAACCTTCCTATGGTCTTATACTGAACCGATTTTGCCCTTGGCAACTTTTGTGTTTTCTTTGTTTAGGATTATTGGTCAACTGCTGTCACTTTGCAGATTTGTACAGAAATATTATTGCAACTCTCAGCCAGTCACTAACTTTGTGTTTAGGTTACTGGAGAAAAAGAGGGCAAAGTTTAAAAAAATAATAGAGAGGATCATAGTAAAAGATATAATTCAGTAATCTTCATGTCATCTCTGCTTTGTCTCAACATTTAAAGTGTAAGAAACTGAGACAGATTTATAATCTAGTTTCCAGATTCTCCCATGTGCAGTATTTTTTTTTTAAATAATAAGCCTAATCTGGTTTGGTAAAATAAATTCTTCTGGTTGTCATGATGCCATGTACAAAAATGCAGGGTAAGTAAATTAGAAGCAGAGACTGGAGCCAAGCTGCTCACACAGATCATAAAAGGTGGGCATATTTTTGTTGTGCTTTCCCCAAGACTGGCTTTGTCCAAACGCTTACTGGTACAGCAGACCAAGCTCTGAGAAACCTTTGGAATCTCCCCATGCATTTTTTACCACTAGTGCATAGAAAGGAGAACGATTTACTGTTAGCTGAAAGCTTGGACCACCAGGACTGCCACTCAGTTGTCCCTTATTTAAACTATAGTGATATTTAGCCAGCAGCAGAAAGTGTTCTGAAGTGAAATGAATTAATGTTTGTCAAGTTTTGAGGTCATCAGATACAGGCACTAGAGAAGTGTAAAGTATGACTACTCTCCAGCTGGCATTTGCCTGGGGAAGTCATCCTCTTATAGTATGATGGACAGCAACTCAAGCTGATGATAAGCTTGACTGCTGTCCGGAATTTCATGCCTTTGTTTTTGTTTTAAATTTTTTGTTTGTGGTGTCTGTCTTACTATGTTTCTACTACTGTTTCAGTGGTTTTGTTTGAACTCTGAGGTGACCAATATAGCTTCTGCAGTTTTGGGAGGTGCATTTGGACTGCACACAAATGCCAGGGAGGAAATGAAGAAAGACAATATGGCCTTTAGCATTTTGCTTCTAGCAGTTGGAGTCCGTAAGGGGTGGAAGTGTCCATGTAAGTCTGCCTTTGAGAAATAGATGGAGCTGTGTTTATGAGATACACTAGTGATGATGATGTTTTAGGACAGATTTTGAATTATTATTGGAGCTCTGTCTTGCTTTCAGGGGAGTCTAAATGAATGTGAGTATGCCATGTTTGAAAGGTTATAAATATACTATATATGTGTTCTTTTCTGAATATTTGGTTTAGGAAATCAAAGGGTTGTAATAGCATGGAACTTTAAGTAAATTCAAAGTCAACTATCACCATGATGGAAGAATAAAACAGCTTTCCTTACCCATGTAATTACAAACACAGAGCTTACTCTGGATTTCATATAAATCAATAGAAACATTCATGTTGAATTTTTTTATGTGAAATAGAGTTCCTGGAAGTCCTTATTAATTTCTAGATACTTTGTAATTAACTTTATAGTGAGTTCCTTTTAATTAGAAACCAAAATAGATTTTTAGTTAGTTTTACAATAGATCATGCACCAGTTTGACAGAAATTCATTGTTTTGGTAAATATTCAGATAGCTTTACAAGGCTAGTTCTTCTACAGTATCTGAAAACCTTGTTTCACATTGTCATTTTAGCATGTTTCCTGTATTTAAACAAGTGTTCATACTGTACTTACTGTAAGCTAGCAGGCAGTATTTCACTGGAAAAGTGTAAGTAAAAATGCTGTGATCATGCTAATGTACTCTTTTGGTTGTATTAGAAACTAGGATGAATGCATTGTTTTACTCTTTTCGCAAATCATTGAAACATTCGTCTTCAAATGACTAATTTTTAAGTGAAGCATTTAAGAAAAACATTTTCCAGTAGTTGTATTAAGATAACATAATCTAAATTTTGTAAGGTAGTTACATTACAATGCCGGTAAGAATAACCATTCAGATTACATTTTTTTTCCTGTCCTTGTACCAGACATTAACAATCTTTGCAGCAGCTTTAGATACTGTTTTTTTTATATTAATCATGATTTTTTAAGAAGTGACACTAACACCAGGTCGCTATATATCTTCAGTGAGACACCTAATATTTAAAAAAAAAAAATCAATAAATAATAGAAAATAGATTTGTAAATGAATGTCTTATATCACTTATAACTTATCAACTTACTCCTTCTTTTGTCAGGACACTGTCTTCCCAGAATATATCTGCCCCAGTCTTGTTTCTGTGAACAGCACGTACTCACTAAAAGTGTTCATTTCTAACAGTGCCAGAAGTCATCAAATCAATAAAGTACAACAGACTTTTCCAGAACAGAGCCATGCATTAATTTTAAATATTTCTATAGCAGTTGCAAACCACTCACAAAGAATATAAAATAAAATTAAAAAAAAACCCCACAAGGCAGAAAAACAAAAAAAAATACTCAAAAGAATCTAATTTAAAAGGAAAATGCTTAAATTTTACAGATATTATAGGCCTTGAACATTTTCAAAACTGTTTCTTGACCGTAAGTTAAAATTCTAGTGGATCCCTCATACTAATTTCAGGCAACTAATTTTCATCTTTTTCATGTCTTAAAGAATTAACTGCCAGGACATTCAGTATAGACTAGATTAATACTCTTCTGGTTAATCTGAAATCTACTAAAAATTAAATGTTCTGAGAGAATGTAGGGAATTTGATACCAGATAGCTTTACAAAGTGTTTCTTGGTAATTCTGAAAAGAGTAAAGAAGTGATATTTTAGTCTTATATTAGAAAAGATCCCAAATCCATAGTAATGGTGCCAAAACAAATTGATGGCTTTTATAAAAGTCACAAAAAATAACAATTTTTATAGCAACAAGAATGAACCATAAAGAGCTAATTAATAAGCTGATACTAGAATTATTTTAACTTTTGGACAGCAGTACAACTGTCACCTATTTTAACTTAAGAATTATTTTAACTTTTGGACAGCAGTACAACTGTCACCTATTTGATTAGCTTGATAAATCCTAATGAAAAATGTGTATTGTACATAAAGAATCTATTCATTGGCAGAGAAATAATCAAGTTTCTCAGCTGTGCATTCCCAGTTTCCATCTGTGGCAACAACAATGCCTTGTAAATGTGAAGTCATTGAAGACATAGGTCATCTGACCTGCCTTGAGCTATTGAGTTTTAGTTACTTATTTTACAGTACTTGTCTAGATTCCTTCTCTATTAAATACTCCCAGGCAATTCTTTCACAGTTTAACAATTGCACTATATAAGGAGTTCATTGACTTTTCAGGGGGACAAGATGAGATAAGACTATACACATTACTTTTAGATAGATAAAATTAGGGAAGATTAATCTTAACCTAGAAAGAATAACAAAACAATACAATTTAATTTATAGCTAAACATATTGTTATATATCTCTTTTTCACTAAGCCCAGTCAGCATTTCTTTGTTCCTTGCCTTAACTCTGATAAAGTTAATGACAAGAATGAATGCTACTGGCTTTGTTTCAGTATAGGGAGAAAAGCAACTTGTGGAAGGCCTAGGTATTTTCGGAGGAAAACAGAAATTATGGCTACTCCCTCATCTATGAGTATCTGCTCACATATTTCTGTTGAGGTTGTAAGTTATGTTATCAGACTTACTTAACCTTGGCTCAGGATTCAAGATAAAAGTGAAAAAACAGAACAGATCAATTCATTGTGAATGAAGAAAGTTATTTCCTTTCTAATGTTAATCTCAAAATAGCTTCCATGTCTTAGTTATATGTTGTTGTTCTTTTCCCTTTCTTTCACAGCAGTTCAAATTATTCATCTAGATTTTTTAAATGCAGAATGGGGACAACTTATAATTCTTGACTCTTATAGTCAACATTAGTTATTAATTTTTTCCATACTATACTCACTGTATAGAAATATCTCCATGGCAGTTGTCTTACAATCTAACTCTTGCAACAGATTTGCCACTTCATTTGCCCCCAAACTATCACACCATCAAGTTAACATACTGGTAAGTTTTACTGGTTCCTTAACTGCTTGCAAATAGATATAAAATAATGTATAAGAAGCAGGTCTAATATAAATGTTGGTAATCTAAGTAAGGCTTTCTGTCAATATTTATAATGCCAAGAAATCAAAAACTATAGGAATATTTTTGTTGCCTAGTTTATAACCAGGAAGATTTAATTTACAGCATAAGCTGAAAAATATGTTTGCCTTACGTATGGCCATTAAAATGTCTCTTTTCATAGGGCAATGCATATGAGAACATCTTCTAAATGAAATAGCTACAGGAAATTTAAAATTATTTGTTAAAGCTTAAATAGAAAATCTGAGGCAGGATAAGAAATAATACTGTAGCTTTTGGGAAGAGAGTCATGTTTATTAAATCACTGTCATACAGGTTGTTTTAGAGCTTTATACAAACAATTCTTGATATGGGTATTGAAGGTGTCTGTACAGTAAAATGAGGTGAAACCAACTAATTCAGAATTTCTGTTAATTAGTAGATCTGATTATCTCATCTGAATTAGCGTGTTTGTGCTGTGAAGGTGTTTCAGCTGAAAAAGGATCTTGACTGTTTTTAAATCACCAACCCCCAAGCCTGACAATTAGCATAACTTAGCATAACTTCACTGTAAAATGCTCAGTGACAAAAATACATTACATTCATACAAGAATTATTGTAGTGACTTTTCCTGCTGTACAAAATACAAGAATTTCACTGAAATGTCTAGGAAATGTTTCCGCTTAGTCATGAATATGTGAGCTGTAGAACTATGGGAATACAAATATGTATGAAGGCAAATATGGGCAGAAGCAAATTGGCTATGAACTGTCTGGATATGAACTGTCTTGGGCCTTCATGTCAGATATGAAAGATAATATGATATTGTGGTCAGTGTCGTAAACTATGAGACCCAGCTGAAACACAGGATATACTTGCTTTAGGGACAATGCTATGTTAGTGCAGCTATGTAATTCCCCAGATAGTACTGATTTATATCCAGCTGTCTGAAAACACTGGCAGAGCTTGCTCATGCTTAGCTGCATACATCTATATAGGCATAGCCCAAGACAGTTGCAGTATATCCTCAGGTCTGAAACTTTGTGATTACTTCTATTACTTTCTGTAAGTGCTGACAATTAAGCTATGCTTTCACTGTTGGTATTGAATCATTACATTGTGCTGTGCAAGAATTTTTTAGCTGGGCAAATATTTAGCTGGGTCAGCTGTGCACTGAATGAAAGATGGTGTTGCAGGAACTGCTACTGGGTCTGACATGCTGGATGTACTCAGGTGAGCTCCTTTGCAAAATTCCCTTGATGCTTTCTAAAGTATTGGTGCTCTCTAGTCACCATGGTGCAGTGTATACCTACCTTTAAATACTTCTTGGGAGAGCATTTTTTGACAGTAGAGGGAGCCCAGTCTTTTGATATCTGTAGCTAAAGCCAGAAGTTACAATTTTCTGGTTTCTACAATTTTCATCACTGTCATTTCTCAGCTGTGTTCATATTGTAGCTATCATTTAATAAATACAATTTTCTCTTTCCTCCTTCAAGGCAGTTTGAATGCTTTTTTTTTTTTTCTTTTATTAAACACTTTAAATATACCCCTCAGTGCCAAAGAGACAAAGAAGGCACATTATGCTTTCAGTTGAAAGCAGCAAATTTTGTGATAATCATAGAACTTGGTACTAATAGTTTTGAGACTTACGAAGTTCAGTCTTCTGTCCTGGTGTCCTTCAGTATTTCAGAAGAGTTGGTCAGCTTTCAGATTTCCTTTTCTTGAAGGGCAAGCCAGTGTTTGAGGTTGTTTGGACAAAACCAGTCGATACTTTAGATTTGATCCAGAATATTATGGGAATTGACCTGAAAAAAAAAAACAAAAAACAACTGATTTTCATTGGCTTATTCTTATAGCACTAGATACACTGCACATTGCTAGTTTAATTTTGTAATCTATGCCCTTTAGATTAATTTAATCTTGTATTTATTTATCTGGGGAACCACAAAGATTTTTGTATTTAACACAGAGAATAAATTTCCTTCTTAAATTGAAGCAGAGCATTCCAGAGATTTTCTGTCAAAGTAAGCAAAATGCCTGTTTTCCATTTATTGTTATTTCAGGGGAACTATATCATTGAACCACTGCACGTATGTCTTTCTGATGCTATATTCTTTGTTGCTTCCTGGAATATATAATTTCTTAAGTGTCCAGTTGCTTTTCCAGTAAAAGAGGGAGTAATTCATAACATAAGGTTGAAGATGTTACACTAAAATAGAGTAAGAGTGACAATTATTTTGCTGTTCTCCTATATCATTATGCCTAATATGACTCAGGAAAATTTGGTTTAGTAATAACTTCAGTAAGACCTTGAGGCAATTCTCTATCTATTAGGACAACATGAGGATAATACTGTAAGATTGCATAGCCTCAGTTCTGGGCAGAAGATCTGATTTGTCCTTCCTGTCCATGAGTCTTCTATGACAACAATGAAATTAAAAAGAAGTGGGGTGCCAAGGTTGTGAAACAACAAAAAAAATTCACTTATGCTCTTTATAGAATGCAGAGCATACCTATATTTTGGATCTATGCATGTATTAACTGGATGGTGGGAATACAGATGCCAAACCAAATGGACCACAGTGACCCTTTGCTTTTCTCTCCAGCGTGGTAAAACAAATAGTGTTTTTTCTTCTCCCCAGCAACCAAATTTTCAAAATCCTGTAATAATGCAGTTACATTTGAGACTGATACTTCCCTGTCAGATATGGTTGAAATCGGCTAAAAAACCCTAGAAAATATATTGCTGGAAATGAGTGATGGACAGCACAATCACCAACGTATCATTTCCTTGAAAATAAAAATGTTTACAATAGAAAGAAAATACATCTTTTGTTTACTTAGCCTGTTAGTAATGAAAAAAATCACTAGAATCCCTTTTGTCAACTTATCTCCATGTGATTACACCTTGTGTCTTAGTTTTTCATCTGTCCTGAGCTGCTGATCAAAGTGTTATGTAAGATTTAGCTAAGGTGACTTAAAGGAGATTTTTGTTTCCATAACTGGTGTCATAGAATCACAGAATAATTAAGGTTGGAAGAGACCTCAGGAACTCTTCCAGTCTAACATGCTGCACAAAGGAGGTTCAACACCAGTTGACCAGGTTGCTCAGGGCTTTAGCCTTTAGCCAGGTAGGTCTTAAAGACCTCAAACAACAGAGACTGCAAAACCTCTTGGGAGCCCGTTCAACAGCTTAATTGTCCTCATAGTGAATTTTCTGGTTTTTTTTCTTATATCTAGTCAGAACCTTTCATTTCCCTTTATGCTTTTTGTCTTTCATCCTCCCAGCATGCACCCCTGGGAAGTGCCTTACTGCATCTTCTCAATGACCTCCTCATAAGTGTTGGAGGGCTGCTGTTGGGTTCACTGCAGCCATCTCATTGCCCAGTTCCCTCAGCCTGTCCTCAGAGAACAAGAGCTCCAGCTTCATGACTTTTATGGTGATACCCTGCTGAACTCACTCAGTTTGTTAAAGGTCTTGTACTGGCAGGCCCAAAATCGGATGCAGTGTTCTAGATGTGGCCTAATGAGTGCTGAGTGAAGAGGGGTAATATTTTCTCTTAGTTTTCTGGCTGTGCTGTTGCTAATGCAGCTCAGGATATACTTGGTTATCTTTGCTGACAGGGCACATTGCTGTCTTATGTCCCACTTGCTGCCCACAGAACCACAGATCCTTTTTAGGAGAGCTGCTTCCCAGCCAACCAGTTCCCAAACTGTACTGTTGCAAGGGACTCTTCCTTCCTAGAGCTTAGATATATGAAGGTTTTGTAAGCTTGCCCTTTAGGTATAGAGCTTAAGAGCACTCACTGCTAGGGAGCTCTTTGTGGGCAATAGGAGGCCTTTAAGTGGTTCATCTGACACATTACTTCTTTAGCTCAGATCAGAAAAGAACTTTTGAAATTTGTCCTTGCTGAATTTCATAGGGCTTTTACTGACTTGCTACTTCAGCCTATCTAGCTCTTCTGAATGGCAGCTCTATACTTCAGCATGTTGACATTTTCACCCCTGATTTCACCCTGATGGGTGATGAATGGCTTGAGAGCAACCCTGTACAGGAGAACTTGGGGTTACTGGTAGGTGAAAAATTGGATATGAGCTTGCAGTGTGTGCTTGCAGCCCAGAAAGCCAATGGTATCCTTTCAGAGATGATAGTAAGCAGCATTCCCAAATATCAGCCTGCTGTCTCAGCATTCTGAGCTGCAGCCTCTCTGGTCACAAGGATTTGAATGATGTGAATTCTCTAACATAATTCTTGACTTACCCCTCGTCGCCTTCTAGCAGTTCGCCTTCTCCTCCAACCATGCCTATAAGCACAAAGGGCTGGGAGACCCTGCTAGTACTTCTTCTTTCTTTATTGGCTTATTATCTTTTTCACACTTTTTTAAGTTTTTGGATGTTTTTTTTTTAATGGAAATCTGATAATACTTATTTGACGTGAGGGAGGTACTATATCTGGTGGAAAATTCTGCAAAGAAATCAGAGCCTTCTGATATAAATATGCTTCTTTTAAGATATCTAAAGTCTCATTCATTCATAAGATTTCCTGCAGTCTGTCTAGAATCTGCTTGATACTGACTTCTGGAATACATTAATAATCAGAGGTTATTGTTCTGTGGTCCTGAGGTATCTGTCCACCTTCTTTAACAAAGAGTGGCCTTGAATTTCTTGAAGTTCTAACGATTTGAAAAGTGTTACAGAAGAGCAAGCACCTGCTTCTCAACAAACAAAAAAATGTGAATGTCATTTCTAACTATGAAGATTTCCAGAAATGTCTTCTAAGTCTTCTTATTCTTCATCATTTTACTCACACTGTTTCAAACATGCAAACTCTTTACTGTCAGTTCTAGTTAATAAAATTCCAAAAGCAATAATCTTTGATTTTCCTTTATAACTGTTCAGCAAAGGGCAGCTTTCTACCATTTTTATTAGCTATTATTGTAAAGGTACTCTCTCTGGCTGCAGAACTGCTTTCCTTAGCCATAAATTTGCTTTCCTAAGTATAATGTGTATTGTTATACATTGAATCCTCTGTACACATACCTGTGTGTGTAGCTGTATGAAACTGCTTCTAGTCACCCCAGTTTAGTTTTCCCATCTCAGATTGAGAGACATTGGTGTTGTAGTTGGAGGCATTTTAAGACAGGAACAGTAAAGAAAGTGTTTATCTTTATAAAGCTTGTGATCCAGAGTTTATTGACAGACTCAGCATTTTATTCTGCAGAACTGGAAGTGTAATGGTTTCAGGTTAGAATACATATATGCGTAGCACTTGGGTGCCATACAGCTTATCTGTATGAATGATTTTGTGAGCCTGGTCTTGAGGTATAGGGCTTAAAAGCACTCACTGCTAGGGAAGTCTTTGTGGGCAATAGGAGACCTTTAAGTAACTCATCTGACACGTTACTTCTTTAGCTCAGATCAGAAGAGAGCTTTTGAAACTGATCTTCTGATTGTCCCCACTATGATTTCATTTATGCTGCTGAGAAGTGTTCTTGGAACATCTGGTCTAGATTCCTGTTAGATTAAAAAATTTTGGAAGATATTCTCCAAGAATGTACCTAATGTGCATCAGTTGCAACTGAGCATTTAGTCTACTCGCCCACATTAGAGAGCTTGAAGTGAAACATGCAAACATACCAAATGTGTCAGGTGGTATCATTGGCTTAAAATTAAGCATAGGTTTAGGCAGTTGTTTAGTGCCAGCCTTAGAAAGGAGTGGCTTGTGCTACTTCCTGGCAAAGAGAGGAGAGATTTCTTTTTCCTTATTCCTTTTTGTCTTTTGCGGTAATCCTAACTACTTGAACTGAATTTCTACCTTGTGTACTGATATTATTTTCAGTGAGATTCCCCCTTTGGCCCTCCCTTGCCATCCCTGAAAATACAAATATAAGCAGTATCAGGTCCTGTGTGTCCCTCAGTCGGTATCTCACAATAATCTCTTGAGAAAGAATTCATAGGGACTAAGGATTAATTTTGTAATATGAAACTGAATTTTCTAAAAAAAAAAAAATAAATAAATAAAGAATATACTAAAGAACGATATAGACTATCAATAATTGTATGTTTTGTCTGGTAGCGTAGTTACTGAGAAGTAAAATATAAGCAAAGTGTAGCTGAAGAACGTTCCGGATATTCTTTGAACAACCATAAAACCAACAATTTGTGCCATATATTCCCTGAAGTAGAAGGAAATGCTTGTTCTTCTGGTTTCAGAGAAAGAAAAAACAAAAAGCAACACCATAAATTCATAGTTTCAATAGTAATTTAGAGCAAGCCAGCACATTTTAAAGAATTCAGATTACTAAGATTTGTGTATTTTGTAGGTGTCACAGATTTCGCCCATTATCTCAGAATTGTATGCCAAAATCTAGGTGCTTTTAAAGCTTTCAATATGATAAAATCATTACCTTGATTTTTAAAACTGATGTGTGAAAATAGGATGCTGACAAAAATAGTAGCTCTCAACTTCCAGACTCACCATTGCATTCTGAAACAGTAAAATGTCTAAACTCATTAACTCAGGAGATTAATGTTTAGGAATACAGACTGGAAAAAAGGTTTAATTGTTTAATTATTAATAATTTTTGCTGAAATATCAAGTAACATGCCTCAGTGTTCAATATAGGCTATGTATATATTATTACAGCATGTAGAACTATTTTATAATAATTGCAATTTCTTTCTCTGGAGTACTAAGAAATAATAGAAATCAAAATAATTTGGAGGTTTTGCCAAAATAACAAACTTCTGTAAATATCATCAAGACCATTGTTGAATATTTTGGTATTTCAAGACGAAACTCTGCCCTTTTGTAAGGTTATGCAGTATTATGTCTTCTTAAATGGTACACATTCCGCAATTCAAGTTTTAAGTCATGGTATTGTAGGGGCACTCAAGACATATTGCCACTCATGACCTATGAGATTCATTCCTGACTACTGCTTTCTGACCAAACCTCAGCAATGTTTTCTGGCTGTGTAACATAAGACATTTCTACTCGGATGTCATATAGCTAATGGTGACATGCAGAGATATAAGTAATAATAGATGTTGTTTTACATATTAAATAGTTCTTAATTAATTCCGTATATAGTCCCATTAGCCTCTGATTTAGTTTCTCTCACAAGCCTGGAAAAAAAATCACAAATTCACAACATACTATAATAATATGTTATTGTCATTTTACAAATAAGAAAGGAAGAGCTGTGATATTCAAATACTTCTTTTAAGATCAGGTACAAATATTCTGATTTGCCAAGATGATAATCTTAAATTCCACCCCAGCCTTATACCCACAAGAGGACTATTTCTTTCAAGTACCATCTTTATGAGCATACAAAGGGACTGAAATACTCTGACAGCAGGTGTTAGAAACACCAAAGAGTTTGGAAATTCTTTGCATTTTAATGAGTAGGGAAAGTATTGTCAGGCTATACTATGTGTTGTGGATTATTTTCTGCTTTAGAAAGGACTGCAGTTTTCACTTACGGGTTTGGGTTTGGGGTTTTTGCTTTTTCATTTTTTTTCCTTTTTCCCTTTGCTCTCTGCATGTTGTATCTGAGAAGTGTCAATCTCTAAGGCAGGATTAGGCGCAGCAGAGGACTGCACTGCAGGAAAGCTGCCTGGTCCTCGTGTAAACCCCTGCAGGACCATTATGGGAGCCCCACTAGGGGGCAGTTTTGCAGTGGAAGTGCTCTCAGCGGTATGCAAAGCAAACTAAGGCTAAAATTGCTTTCTCTGTCTTTCCAGTGGATTTTCTCTTTCTGTCAGAATACAAGATACCCGCTGACTAGCTGGAAGCAGAGATAAAACGTAAATGTAGGGAATCACTGAGTTGTTCTTTTTCTCTCGGACTCACGGGCCTTCATGTACAGCAAAAATGTAGCACAGACACCTGCTGTTGCAGGAATCTTTTTCTCTGGGCTTTTTAAGGCTTTTCAAGGCTTTTCCATCCTTCCTGATTTATTTTGTTTTTCCCTCTGATTTCAGTGTAGAAACAGTGGGATCAAGAATTTACATTATATGTTATAGAATGTAACAAAGTATTCCTGGATTTCCTAAACAGTAGAAAGACTGGCTATGGTCTTACAAATAATATTATTTTTTAGAAGCCATTATTCTAATATAATCAAGCAAGAAAATAGTTAGAAAACTTAAAGCTCCGATACAGATACCCCAGGCTCAAGCACATTTTAATTATGATTCCTTTAAGCATTTTTCTTGTTTCCTTTTGTACTACACACAACTGTGTACTTGACCTGTGTTTATAGCATCTGGCAATGTGGTAGATCAGTAACAAAACAGAAGGCATAGAAGTACTTAACAGAACAATGTTACATTTTCATACTGTCAGGGTGATTAATGACAAGCACTGAAGTTTGGCAGTAATGGAAAGGAGCAAATGTTACTGCATTTCTGAATTGATACTCTTTGGTAGACACTGTGGGAGTCTGCAAGCCTAGAAATAAATTCCTCTAATAACCATGAGAGTGTCTTTGTTCCGGCAATACACTAAACAGACCAGCAGTTCTCTTTATTATCTTTAAATCCTCTGTCACAATAGTAATGCCACTTAAATTACATTTTTTTCTTTCCAATTTTGATGCATGATCAATTGGTCAATTTCCCAAGTCTTTATGCTTCCTATAAGCTGATATAATATTCCATATCCTGTAGCAGGGAAGAGTTTATTTCGAAGACACCTGCCTGGGAAGTACCCCTAAAGCATGGTGATCTTAAATAGAAGCTTAGAATATGGACTGGAGGAATCTTGACAAGCTGGAATTCCCTCAAGTCTCCAGGGACAAAAGGCCACTTAGCTCCTTTGATATACTTTGAAGCAAGACTTTCCAAACAGCATTTAATTCTCTCTCCTGGGAATATGTAAATTTATGAGATTGTCTTTTTTCCAGACAACAACTTTTCCTATGTCAGAATATCCTACGAAATATAAATTTTCCAATTCAGGAACAAAATATTTTTGCTGTTTTTTCTTCCCAGATTTTCCTGCCTAAAAACCTTTTCTACTATAAAACTGGGAAACAAAACCCTCCCCTTTCCTCATTGAAGGTGAGGAAAATCCTAATGGCAAATGATGAAGTTGTAGAGGGGAATGTAGACTAAGAATGGAGAAATTTTCTAGTTGCTTTACAGGAAACCTGACAACCTCTCTTGCACTTTCTTTCCCAATGGGTTGCTAAAGAGCCAGGCAAGACCATAAATTGTTAAGCAAATGGTCAAGCAAGAGCCCTTGATTGCTTCCCAATGCAAAGGAGCTTTCAAAGTTCTGCCCAGTACAGGGGGGCTTCCAGAAAGATTAGGTTAGAAGGAGCCATGATGTAAAAATGTGAAAGTACTTTGAGCAAAAGTGTTTAGATACCGCTAAGATGGGAACATAGATAGACATGAACTTGTTTCTATTAGCTATACCATAAATCCACTCATGATGTCTATAAAACACTATTATAGTCACTGATTTAAGTCTCTGATGCTGTCGTGTTCCCTACTCAAACTTTTCATTCAAAATACAAAGTCAGTATTTTTGAATTATAAGAAGAGTACTTGATATGCAAAGAATGATGTTTTCTTTTTTTTTTCCTGCTGCTTATTTACATTCAAAAAAAAAAAAAAAGGAGAAGAAAATAGATGCAATTCTCAAGCATCTTTCTTTTCAAAACTATAAAGCTTTCAGGAAATGTGTGAACATTGCGTACACTTCTGCCCTAGAGTAATCACATAGTATAATAATGTCTGTATGAAGTCTCAGTAGCATGTGCTGAGCTGTTCATGATGTTGGTTTAGCATCGGTTCTCCAATCAGTTCTGAAAATGCAATTAAATTTGTAAACAATACCTAGGTGGTTTCTCTTTTTCTTCAGTAAAAATGGGAGGGCAGTTGTGCATAGTAGACTAAGAGGAAGAAATCTATAGTTCTATGGCAAGAAAATACAAGTAACCACTGTAATCACTTGCCTTCTGTGCTTCCAGTGCTGATTCCTCTCCTTCTTATGGCACTGTAGCTCAGAAGCAACTCCACTGCTTTCTGTGGATTTTCACTACTATGAAACCAGTAGGAAACAAGATTAGTACTCATGATTCTTGAAAGAGATAGTAATCATTTTG
>JANHGB010014235.1:0-20275 GCA_026283785.1 Coracopsis vasa | reverse complement strand
CATGAGGCTCAGAAAGTCCTTGCTCAGACTAAACATTGCTAAGCCACAACTGAAAACATTGGCGTTATCAGTGCTGTTACCAGGCCGAAAGCCAAAAACCCAGCACTGCACCAGCTACTAAGAAAGAGAAAAAATGACTGCTACTGCTGAAACCAGGACACTGTGATACAGAAAATCTTGGTTAACCTTGCAAATTGTGAAGAGTTGCTGAGTACTGACAAACTTTCAGCTGATGAGCTAAAGATAGCCCACTGAAACTTGGGTGTTTTATTTATCATAGGATGGCTATGAGCCTCTCCATTATGTGACTACAGCCAAGGAAAGTAAATGACATTCAAGATTTGGAAACAGAAGGTATTTCCAGGACAGAGGAGAATATTATTGCACAGGACTGTGCTGAAATCTTGTTGGGATATTGCATAGATAAAATCTGCCAGCAGATATAGGGAAAGAACAGCTAAAATGAAAATAAAAATGTAGAAACTCTCCTCTAAAAAAAAAAAAAAAACAAAAATCCTAAAAGCCTTGGCTTATTTAGGTACAAGAAAGAGGATAGGGAATATCAATACTGTTTGTTTAGACACTAAAACATCAGACAAGAGGAGACCTACCAAAGCTAAAGGATAAAGTTGTCAAAAGAAGACAAAAAGTGTAATGTGAGCATGAATAAATTTATGTTGCTAATTAGTAATTTGCAACCATCAGAACAGTCAAGTATTGGAACAACTTTCCATTCAGAGTAGTGAAGGTCAAAAATCCTACCACCTTCTAAGATGAAGATTAAGAAATGTACAAAAAGGCTTATGCAATATGTCTGCCTTCAATAACAGGGAGCTTAAGTCACTGACCGAGCAGTCTTCTTGCCTTGAGTTCCCACGTACAAATATATTTTTTAATTTTAAAGTTAAAGAAATTGCATTTTAGTCCTATAAATCAAATTTTAATATTTACTATTTTATAACTACACCCATTTCCTTTAGAAAAGTCATTTCTTTGTAAGACATTTAGAAGCTCTTGCAGCAACTACCAGTAATACTAACTGCCTTTGATTGATACACTGAAAGTGACCACATAGTACATAGTAGTTGAAGCCATTTCCATCTAATTATCACTATGGCATTTTTCAGAATAACACTACTTGACATTTACAGTGAAATGTGCTATTCTTTCCTTATGCTCATTCTCTTTATAGCCATTTTATTCTGCCATCACAGTAAGACACACATTGTATGTGAACTTTCAGTTGTACAGTAATTTCCTTTAAATTTGATAACTTTTGCAGTAATCTTTGGTATTAGGAAGGACAGATTTTTTGTTAAATCTAGCCCTCTGTCAATTACTGTTTCAATTTCTCAGTATGTGTACAGAAGTTTTGTTTATGTAAATTACTACCACTGCACTGAAGAGGACATATTAAAAGGATAATATGAGAGAGAGAAGCAGTTCTGGATTCTGCTGAGTGCTACAGATAGAAAAAGATAGAACTCATTTAAAATTTAAAAAAACCCGTATGACCTCAGAGTTAATCAGTCTTTCTAGAATGTATATATTTTCATTTCTTCTTCCTCAATTTTAAGGACCAAAAATAAAGATTCTCTCTACACGTAATAGTTTGAGGGACTGCAGATGTGTGACTGTTTTTTTTTATGGGGCTTTGTTAATGATGTTTTTATTTACCTGGTGAACAGCTTCATTTTGTACTTCAGGAGGAAAATAAATACCTGTAAATGTACAAGTGCACCACAAAGTTTGCTCCTTTCAGGAAACACTTCTATATAATTTAAAAGCATCGATTTCCTTACATATTTTTGCATGTAATATAAAAGATTTCCCAGCCTTTTAATATAGGGATGCAGATGTAGCTTGATATCTTATGTACACTATTGTTGCAGTTTTATTCTAAAATTTGTACAGCAGTTATATATTTACCTATACAAATCTGTTTTTTCGTGAACAGAAAGCCAGCACTGAGTTACACATGAGCTGCAAGGAATCCTGATATTGTACAATTATCAGCATTATATCAACAAAGCTCTTGGGCGTCCTGTCTCATACCAAGGTCCCCAGTATAAAAATGCTGGATGTAGTATCTGTCAAAGGGGCAATAATTGGCCCCAAGTTTTCCAGCACAAGAATAACATATTACAGGCTGTTTCTTGCTGCTGCTTTTTTCCTTTGGGATGTCATGAGATATTTTCAGTTATCATCCATCACTGGCAATTGCTGTCTCTTTCTGGATGTGTGATTAACAGACACAAGCAATGTTGTAGAAATAGAGCAGACAATGCAAACCCCAGTGGAACGAATTTTGACTAAGAGTATCTGCTAGCACAAGACTGGCAGTTATAGCCTCAATAAAAGCTTTCTTCCTTTCTCACAAAAATTCATTACCCATCCTTGCAAGTCCCAGAAACCCTATGAGTCTTTCAGAATGTAGAATTATCATCCATGCATTGTAAATCATACATGCACATCCGTATATGTACACCTATATATTCTATAAAAATGTGTTTTGTCATTAAATATAAGTTTTTCTTAGACCCCATTATTTTACTGAAATAAAGAAAATTCTATAATATCTTAGAAACAGCTGGTGATTTTCTATGCTCTTCTCTTTAATTGTTTTGTAGTCTAGCCTGTTGATCTATCATTTACTCATTCTAATATGCATATTTTAACTGCAACTTTGGAGAATTCAGGTGAAAATTGTATAGTTAATTCCTTCAGAACACATGATATTATATTTTTATTACTAACCAGGTAGTATAAACAATACTTTTAAATATATTTGTAAGTGATATTTTAATAATAAATTAGTCTTGTTACAAGTAAAAGATAAGATATTAAGCCAGATTATCCACAATACATCAAACATGAGTTTGAGTCAAGAATACTCTTCAGGTATTCTGATACAATAGTTTGCTGGGTGTTTGACGAAATGAAATGTGTTGATATTGAAAAAACAGATATTTTTGGAAGGATTTTAGTTTGGGGTTTGTTTGTTTGTTTGTTTCCCCCCACCTAGAGTGAACATAAATAGTTTCTATTTATTAATTTAAGAGTTAAGAAAGAAATTCACCTCTGAGAAATTGCACTGCTTTAGATGATGCTTTTACTTAAATAATTAGAAATTCAGATGTGGAGGGTAATGCAGACATATAGAAAAAAAAAAAAAAACAAACTGAAAAATGCTGCTTTTATCCTGAAGAAATTATAAGATTATGCTCCCAGAAAATTATTTCAGGGAGATACTGGCAAATAGTGTCTGAGTGCATTGGAGTGTTTGAGTTTTACTTGTTTTCCTCAGTGTGAACCTGTACTCTTGGGATCTTCTAATGTCTTTGGAGTTGACTTTCAGTAACTGTTTTCTAATGTCAATGGAAGATAAATTCTTCTGCAACAACAGACCTAGAGTTTCTCTTGGAGAACAGGTGTAAATGTTTTAAGACACCTTTCAAAAGTAGGCTAAAGAGCAATTTTAACATATATCGTAGTTGTGGAAATTGTCATTTACAATTCATTAGCATTGAAAAAGTTTCAGGACTGTAAAAAGCTACCTTTTGACAGTAGGCAGTCCAATGACTGTTAGATTTTCCTACCACAGATTGAATGGATGCGTTTTTGCTTGCATGCTTACACAAAGTTACTTCAGTTGACCAGACTAGCTGAGGGTACTGCTAACTGTCTGATAGCATATGAGCTAGAAAGTTTGAGTATCCTCCTAGTGATAAGCTCATTGGTAGGATCAGTATGCAGCTTGCTAGTTGCTTTTGTGCAATTTTTAAACATATGTTAGGAAGGGGTCAGGGAGATGTTGATTTCATTGGACCCAGGGCAACTGCAGGCAGGTATGGAGATACTTGAATGCTTGGTGCATCACCTTTGTACTTGTCTTGGGCATCTCCCCTGCACCATCCTCCTGAATGAAGGGTGGATTTGACTTGCATGGTGAGGACAAGTGATTTTGTTTCTCATCCTGCTCAAGCTGCAGTGATCAAGAAAATCAGGTATCCTCAACATCCAGCAAATGATTACACTATTTGCTCGCCTCATACCCTTTCAGGTTTCTTAACTTTTCGTGCCATACTTGTATCTGCCCCTCTCTGTCCCATGAGAATACAACCTGCTCCCACTTACTCTTTCTCCCTTGATCCCAGCCTTGCTGCATCCACACCCAAATTTGATTTTTGTGACACTGATACCTGGGTGACCTTGGCAGTGGATTACTGGCACAGTTACCCTGCTGCTGCTGGCCTTGGGTGGTTGCACTCCCTGAGGGGTACAGCACTCCTTTTTGGGGTCTGTGAGGTTCAGCTCTTTCCTGCATAACTCCCCTTGTGAACCCATGATATATAGATGTCCTTCAAGGTGCTGTCTGGGTCTGTTACCTGTCATGTCCAACTGTTTTCTTTGCCCTTCTGAGTCAGCTTAACCTCAGCCAGCATCTGGTCAGTGGCCAAATCATGTGCATGCAGCTTAACTGTGCAATCCTGCAATCTTCTACATTTGCATGTTAAATATTACTCTACCATTACTTTACACGTAAATATAGCGATTTCTGATGCAGTTTAAGTGCTGGAGGTAAAAAAATGTCATTCTTTCCTTTTTCTAGTAGATTTCTTTCCTATTGTTAATCATGTTACCGGTTTTTTAACATAATAAACAAAAAAAAGTTTACTTTTGGTTTTTCTTTTCAGTGAGATAACACATTTTTGGGATGACATAGTGTACTACTTTTCCACCGTGTTCTTAAAATCTCACAAACAATTGCTGTCTGCCATACTGTGTTGAAACACCAACTCTCTCGAGAGCGTGGTCACGTGCTGGAGGACTCTATATATTTGACATTCAGTCTCCAGAAACCTCTCCTGAGATGCATATTTCAAATCTTTTCTTTTAAAACAGGCAGTAAAGGTGTTACTTTTAATATAATGGCCTACAGGTGCAGACCCTCTGGAGGGTTAAAACTTTCATTCAGAGTAATGGAGTTAAAAACTACATATATTGCCAACAAGATGCAAGCCCCAATCTCAAAGGCTTTAAACTATGCTGGAGTTGCAGTCTGCTTTTGTGTATGAGTTTTGCAGAAAAGGAGTAAAACTTTACAGGGCAAAAGGAGTTTGACAGAACCAAGTGACTCTTTACCCTAGTGTTTCAGACACTCATTTTTCACAGCTCATAGGATTAATTCTCTAGACACATTGAATAGTACCTGGATGACATGCAGAAAAAGTGCAAGGATGTGGGTTGTCTCTCTCATCTCCCTCTCCTTCATTTCACCTAGGCTTCACAAGGCCATTATCCTTACAGGATGCTTTTCCCTTAGTTTGTTTCCTCACTCCCAGTTGTTTAGAAAATATGTGTTTCGTAAATAAAGGTGTGGGAAGGTTTGGAAATCACTGTGGTATTTCATAGAAAATTCTTGCAATTAGTAGGTTGCCACTTCAGAGAGATGAGTGGCAGCTGCTTTTCCACCAGTCATTTCAGAATAGACAGCACTCATAACTAATTTTTATGAGAGATTTAATTTTATACATTTGTTTGTTGAGTGTACGTGCGTTTTGAGCATGTTCTGAGAAATATCTGGGTTCCTCTGGATCCAGTGAAATTTAGAAAGGAGATAATCACCAGGCTGTTCAGGGTACAGAACTTCTAAGTACATAGTTAAAATTCCTGGGAGTAATAACTTCAAGCAGTGAGGCATCCATCTACTTAGATATATCCTCTATTGTACGAAGCAGCTAAGCAGGAGCTTTTGATATTGAAGTAATTAGAATAAGAACCTGAATCCTACCTAATCCTTGCTTGGAAAATTATTTCAGTTATTTAAATTTGCCCAGTGTGTCTATTAAACTGTCTGATTTGCTATCAACATTTCTGAGAATTTGTTGAGACTGCTACAGCACAAAACAAAAGCAAATATGATATAAGATATGAGCATTTGTAAATGCTGCTGTTAATGACTGAGAAACAGTACATGAAACACTGGAGAGGAAAAATAACTTGTAATTAGAACAGTTAAAATGTTCTATCTGCTATGCAATGAATGATTGTCCAAAGTGCATTAGCAACATAAAGCCAGCTGCGAAGTGTATATCGTAGCTGGGAGGGCATACTGTGGGAGTGTGAAGCTTTGCTTTGCCCACTAATTAGTAATGTAAAAAAAAAAGAGGGGAGCAACCTTAGACTGAATTAATCAGGAACATGTGGAACTGTGTGCCAAGAACCAGTATTAATCAACAAAATGTCCTGAAATAGCGCTAGGCATTAGAAAATGAGTGCAGTGCAGTATTATATATCAAGATGTACAATGATAAATGGACATCTAATGGGAACTCTTTTACCAGATTAAGCTCTGAGAGGAGTAGCCAACCTGAGGGTGTTCACTGGAGTACCTTATTTCTTTTTTATAGTACATGACTTCACACGTCACTGTAGTAGAGCAAAAATGTTTATTAATCTATTTACTGACCTCAGTGAAGATCATCAGTATACAGATCCTGCAGTGTACAAGAAATCTTACTTTCCACAGTCAACCTTGAGGTAGTTTATGGATCACAGTTCACCAAATAATAGTGGGGAGAGAGAGAAAACAGTGTTTGCTTAAAGTATGATGCATTTCTTCATCTGCATAGTGAAGCCCATTTTATTCCTTTAGTGGAACAACTAGTTCATGTTAGAAACTTTTTCATAAATTTGTGGAATATATATATGCTAGACAATAGCAGGTAAAGGTATTAAGCTTAAAGGTGAAAAGGTCTGAAGGTACCTACCTGTTAAGCATATTAAGCTTTAAAGCTTTCAGTGCCCTTACTCTCCTAACTCAAACTGCTCTGTTGTGTTCGGGGACTGCTTGAATGATGTCAACCCATAATCACTATAACCTAAAATGTAGCAAGCTGCAGGTCTTTAAAATGTCTTTTTCTAGTACGTTCTTTGTATTCTAGTTTGCTAAGTGACCCTCAGTTATCTTGCATAGCAAAGTTTTCTCTAGGGTAGCTAGACTTAAGGTCTCAAAGGTAACATTTATGGCCAAATGATATTAGTCTGAGGAAAACTTCTAACCACATTATATGTTTGTGAGTTGTATGTTTCTTGACACAAGATGCCCCGACTAGTGCGTTTTCACTTGGCAATGCAGCTGTTTTGGAATACTGGAATATATACAGTAAAGCTTGCATGATACAAGACATATCTTAGACTACACACACACACCCCCTTCCTTCTACACAGATTTTCACAATATTTTTTAAAAATAAGTGATGGATTTTGCTGGATTATTTTTCTCTTCTCCCCCCCCCCCAATTTTTTCATTTATTATTTCCATTTTCATGTTTGCATTTTTGAATTCTTGACTTCTCTAGGAGAAACTTTCTGAACTTCAGAAGGAATCACAATTTTATTGTTGCAGTTATTAGAAAAGTGAATGCATTAAATTGGAAAGCATTTAATAAAACTTTAAAATTTCTACGTATAAATTTTCATTAATTTAGGCATGAAGAATTATAGTTACAGCTGAGATACTTCATTTTATCACTCCTGTCTAAGGGATGGTTTATAGACAGCTTATGCTCCCATGAACCCATGACTGCATCCTTACAAAGATGGACGATCAGCAAAAAGGATGTGTTGGTTCCTGGCTTAAGAGGATACTAAAATTTTAGATATCCTGTATATTGACCTGCTGAGCTACTGGCTCATGGTGACAATTTTCTAGCAGTATTTCATGTTATGTCAAAGCTAAGTACCCCGCTTCCACTGCACGAAAGTAAATATTTCAATTCAGGGGTATCAATATGTTTTCATTGAAGATACTGTAAATTGTATCTAACATCCGAACAAAAAACTGTTACATGATCTGCTCTCACAATAGCTTGTAGTTGCACTGTAAAGGACAATAAACACTTATGACATTGCATTATAAGCAGAGATTAATAAAAATTAAAAATTACATCTAAATAATAACAATTTGAATTTTATTTTGTGACTCATACTAGATCAGGGAAGCTCAAACACACAGTTAAATTACTCTCAGTTATTTTGTGTTACTTTTCATAGTAAATTCTTCATTTTTTATTGGAACACATCTAAAAAAATAAAGAGCTAGAGAAGCATCTCTGGGTTTGCCAAAGAGACTGGATGGAAACTCATTAATTCAATAGCTATGAATGTGTGTTTCTGCTGCCAGAAAAGTGAAATCTTTTCTGAGACTTCTTGTTTGCTGGAAGGGTGAGAACCTGGACTAGCTGTCTGTTGAGGGACTCTTGCACCAAGTGGTTATGAGAAAAATCAGAAACTAGCTCCCAATTTAATTAGCTCCCAATTTTTTACATTGTCTGTGTTCTGCATTGCACAGGTCAGATCAATAATTATCCTTCCAGAAAGGCATATTTTTATTTAGGGGGTAAAAAAAAGTGCAGGTTGCTTTTTGGTTTTTTTTTCCAGTTTCTTTCTAGATTCCATAAATCTTACTTCATCATCACCAAGAGCAAAGAGTTCTGAATGTGTTAGAAAAAATAGTTTGGATATTTTTTAAAATTTTACCGTTTTCATTCTAGTGAAAACTACAATCTGTTCAAATCATATTTGATTTATCCAAAAATACATTTTTTTCAGTGTTAAATGACTCACTGAAAAAAGAGTTCACTTAGCTTTAAAGTTAACTACTAGTTCTAAGCTATATTTTGAAATATATATTACCAGATGTCTGCACAGGTGTGTAGACAATCAATATCAGTGTGAAATTAGTTGTGCATCAAGGACCTGCATTGCAGGAACACAGCTGCACCAGCTGTGAGGATGTTCTACTTCAGATTCCACATCTGAAGTTATGGATGAGAGATTTGGGGTCTTTTTATGCTAGTGCATTCTTTTATGATGTTAACATTATCATTTAAGGTTTTAAAAGTAAGAGAAAAATGTTTACTTCTCTGTTGCATTGTACTTAGCTTCTTGTATTGCAGAAATTAAGTAATGAGATTGTCAAAATATCAGGTAACCTTGTGTTGTCTTAATACCAGAACAATAGGAAATGTTTCTTTTGCTTAAAATTTACAAAACAATTTTAATATGCAAACAGAGTTGCAATTCTGTTGTGAGAGCCAGAGGTATTTAATTGCAAATTTCAGAATATTTACCACTCTCTTTAGTGGATTCCTTCTCAATGATACATGTTCCTTATGGCCTTGTCTTCCTTTTGATCTGAAGACCATAAAATCTGGAACTCTGAAAGGCCTTTGGTTTGAGCTTTGTATTAACATAGCAGATATATGGACAACATTAGGAAAGTCATGCTGGTTAAGATAACTGTTGTTAAATTATAATTATTTTAGTGGCATCAAACAGCCCTCCTGAACCAGAGATAAGAAACTGTCAGAGTTTCTGATAATCATTTATTGATAGATTTCAAAGAATTATAACTCATTTCTTTGGCATGCCCAAAACTCCCAGGACTGAAACTAATTAAAGACATTTTTCAATGAAATTTCCTTGGGAAAAAATGAAATAAAATCATGTGTGGTTTTTCCAATAGTTTAATAAGAAGACAAGTCACAGTTTATTCCAGGATTGGATGCTGAATTGGGATTTTTTTTTGATAGATTGGAGGTATTTCGACTTTACTATATGGCAATATTGGTAGTAGTGGAGCTACTAAACATTTACTGTGCAACAGGTTTATTTTGTCCTATGTTGTAGAAAAGATTTACAAACATATAGAGTTTGTTTTGATTAGCTGAAGGCAACTATTAAAGAAATAAATCAATTTCCTTATTCTATGTTTCATGCTATTATATTGCATTTTTAAAGGAACCAAATTATTTTGTGCATTATAAGAAAATTTTTCTCATATACATTCTTATATATTTTCTTATTATTTCTTATGATTACTTATTTTCTTATTGTTCTTCCTTAAATATTTTATATATTCTATATTTCTTATAATTATTTCTTATTATTTCTTCTCAGCTATTATTTCTTATATGTATATTTTATTATATTTTCTTATGCTGTATTTTCTTAATAATCCCAAATTTATCATTTTCATGGAATACTAAAAAAGAAAGAAAAGAAAAATCCCATGAAATGAAACAGGAGTTTTATATTTCTCTTAAAATCTACAGGAGGAAGGTAAGTCAGCGTAAACAATCAACGTAACAGTCAATCCAGACTAAAAGGAAAATGAAAGCACTCTTTTTTTGTCCTATCTTAGCACACTGCATCTTAAACTATGCACAGAAGGTGTCATGTGCAAATGTGTAGAAATATCAAAAGGCCTGGCTGTGTCTTATTCCTACTATATGACACCATTTTTTACAGGCCTTTTTTTGCAAACTGTGAAAAATTCTTTGAGTCCTCACATTGGCTGTTGAGTCAACAAAGTAAAAAAATCATCACAGTCTCTTAAAAAGGAAATTTGCTAGAAAGGGGTAAAACATTTCAACCTCAAAATTCAAATAATTTTTTCTTTTCCCTTTTTTTTTTTTTTTTTTTTGCAAGGTACCTGTAGGAAAAGATATTTCAAAGAATTACACTATTACATTTCAAATGTAAAACTCAAATGCACTTGAATTTCTGAGCCTTGAAACCTCTTTCCCAGAAATTGCCTTACGTGTACTAAGCTGATATAAGCTTTACTTTCTTCTTCTTGTCCTCATTTTTCTCCTGTACTGGTTATATTACATGGTCAAATAAATTGTGTATCTTTTCTACACGGCTTAAACTTTTGGTTCTATTTTACAACTGGATTTTGTCCAAAGGATTAACAATTTTTGTGTTTTAAAAATGTATACTTTTAACCTAAAAAACCTCTTAAAAGACCCTAAAAAACATCCTAAAAAAACCAGATTACAGATCCATTTTGTAGATGCACCAACTATATTCCCATTGGAATCAGAGGAATTATATTCACTTCCCTGTGCTGCATAGCTATAATTGAGTCAAATTTCTAGAAAATAAGATTTATACAGTGAATGAAGTAGAATTCTATTGATAATTAGGAAGTTGGTGGGGTTTTTTTTTGGTTGAGCAAAACACCACAATTTGTGTTGAGTCTGTTGAACTGAAATTTGGAACACTAAGCAAGTTAAAAATACTACCAAAAAAGTTATTACGAGGGAAGAGGCACATATTTACAAATGTAGTCTTATTGTATTGAAGTCTTATGCATTTTGAGGTTTAGGTCTTGAAATAGCATTAATATAATGAAAAACAATATAGGTGTGCATGATAAAAAGCATTTTGTGATAGCCGAAAAGTTTCTCTCTAATAATGTGAAGCTATTGAAAAGATTAATGATAAAAAATGGTACCACAGACTTGATGCAATAATCAAACCTCAGATCTCTCACTTCCTGAAATTCTTCTACTTCCTATGAATAACCATCTGTAGGACAAACATCCCATACTGGCCTTTCACTAGTATTTGTGGGTCACATAACACTTAATCTATTCCTGGACCGTAGCCACTCCTAATTCTAAAACCTGCATTTATTAACCTAATGCAGTTATACCTGTGTTAGAGGAAGCTTACTGAGATTTAATTTAACTGAAAAAACCCTCCATAGAATAATAAAGAGTTATTTTCCAGTATATGTAAATTAAAAATAACCATGGAGAGAAAAAGACAGCCAGAGTCGTTTATGGATTCTTAGACATCCTTAAAAATATGTTGGTGAAAGTGAGATGGAAAGAGTCTTTGATTTTTATTTTTTTTTCCTTTCTTTTCTTTTCCTCTTCTTGTTTAATTTTTTCTTTTCCCATTTGTCAAGAGCACATTTGGAATGTCCGTTGGAAATCTGTGGTGTGTGTTTGAGATTAGTTTGGGCTAAGCAAAGTGAATACTGAATCACCTTCTAAGTACACTGGAATTTGAAGTTTAGAAAAAGTGATGTAATACTAAGGTGGACATGTACTGAGCATTATGCTAAGTAAACTTAACACATAATCTTCTCTATCAAACACTTCTTCTTATGCAGGAACATGCACATTGACTGCTGGAGATCCATGTGTTTTAATAATCTGTTTTGTCTTTACTTTCCGATGGAGACCAATTTGTTCTAGCATAATCTAAACTTATTTTCATAAATTTAAAGCAAAGAAATTGATTCTCCTTCTTCTTCTCTGATCATTTATATTGTCATTATTTAAATTATTTAAAAGGCTTATACTGAAATGTGCTACAAAAATATTCTCTGCTCTCCTTTCTACTGATTCTGGATACTTTATGGAATTTAGTGTCACGGGATCATAGGATATTTCAGGCTAAAAGGTACCTCAGGAGGTTCTGTGTCCAATCTCAAGCAGGTCAACTGTGAGATCAGATCAGATTGCTCAAGGTTTTATCCAGTTGTGTCTTGAAAACTTCCAAAGATGGAGACTGCACAACTGCTCTGGGCAATGTTACAATGCTTGACTGCCCTTACACTGGAAAAAGTTTCCCCTGTACCGAGTCTAAACATTTCTTGTTTCAAGTTTTACCCATTGTATTTCTTCCTCCCACCAGGCACCACTGTGTAGAGCCTGGCTCTAGCTACTCAGTAACTTCCTGATAGCTACTGGAAGGTACTATTACGTAGCTGAAGTTGCAGTTTTCAGGCTGAAAAAGCACTTTCTTCAGCCTCTGTTTGCAGTGTAAGTACTCCCGCCCCCAGCACTACTGGTGGCTCTCCACTGAACTTGCTCCAGCTGATTAATGTCTTCCTGGCACTGTGGGGCCTGAAACTAGATAAACTATTCTAGATAAGGCATAACAAGTGCTTTAGTAAAGGCAGCATAATCCATCTTTCAATCTGCTCTCTGTGTCCACTTCATATAGCCTAGGATGTTGTTGGCCTGCTTTTCTGCCAGGGCACTCTGCTGGCTTTATGTTCATCTTGCTGTCTAGCAGGGACACCAGGATCTTTTCTGCAGAGCTGCTTCTCTGTCCCCAGCCTGTACTGCTGCTGGGGGCTCTTCCTTCCTAGGTGCAGGATTCTGCTTTTGTTCTTGTCAAGTTTCATAAGGTACCTGTTGGCCCATTCCTCCAGCCTTTTAAGGTCCCTCTGAATGGCAGGGCTGCCTTCAAGCATATTGACTAGTTTTGTGGAATCTGCAGACTTGAGAATAGGGAACTCTATGACCGATCATTGACAAAGCTGAATGGGATGTTCCAGGATGAGAAACCTGCACTGTTTTACTTAACAGCCTCCAAGCAGAGTCTGACATGATCACATTTTTAGCCATCTGGTAACCCACACATCCAAACTGTAATATCCCAAACTGAGTACAAGAATACTGCAGGAGACATTGTCAAAAGCCTTGGTAAAGTTAAGAAAAATGATGTCCACTATTCCTGTCTTGTCTACAAATCCAGACATTTTATCATAAAATCCAGCCAGGTTGTCAGACCTGATTTGAGCATAAGTCCCCACTCACTGTCCCAAATCTCTTTCTTCTTATTCATGCATCCGGAAACGGCTGCCAAGAGAACTTGCTTAATACCTTTGCCTTTGCCAGCGACCAAAGTGGGGCTGACCAGTCTGTAGCTTCTTGGGATGAGCTTTTGGCCTCTTATGAAGATGGGTACAACAGTTACTTTTCCTAATCATTACGAATTATCCTGATGGCCATAACTTTCCAAAGATGAGAGAATGGTCTTACAAGCACATCAGCCAGCTGTCTGAGCACCTTTGGAAGCAACCATCTGCACCTGTGCTTACAAGTAATTGTTAAGAACATAACCCACACTCAACTAATGCAGTGGTAGAAGGTCCTCTTGTTGTTCTTGATGTTCCTTGGAAGTCTTAACTCTAGCTGAGCTTTCTCTTCCTGACACCATCCCTGCACACTTGGATAATGTTTCTAAATTTCTCCTCTGTTGCCTGTCACTGCTTCCAGGCCCTGTATACCACAGCGAATTCCCTTGTTAGCCAAGTTGGTCTCCTGATAAATGTTTGTTGACTGAGTACCAGAACAAACTGTTTCTGTGCTTGAACTTTGGATTTACTTGAGTCCCATCACAGAACTATTAATTTGGTCACAGATTTGCTTATATTGTCTAGCTTTTTCATGTTGCAGATTTCAGGCTTGGCTATGGAAGGTACCTTGGGACACATGTAAGCTTGTTTAAATCTCATTTTTTTTACTATTTCCATATTTCTGAAGAGAACTTTTTAAGCCTTTCTGGTACAAGTTCATTCTTTCATGGTGATGTAAGTTTGCGCACTGAGAAGTATGTGAGCTTTATCAGTCCTGGTTGCAAAAACTTCTTGGACTGCAAATCATAGCTTTTCATGTAAATTTATTTTTAAAATGAACAAACTCTTCATCTATAGATTGCAGAGACTTTCAGTAATTTTGGGAGTATAATTCTAGTAATATGTTCAGACGTATATAGTTTACTAATTATACTTTTTGTCTGCAGTGAGAGTATACATGTACTTACAATTTAGAGAATTCTCAGCCACAACTAGTCCACTTCCCAGCCTGCTACTCTTTCTGCTGTAAATATAAGTGTTTTCTTTCATTTCCCATAACCAGAATTAAAGGAATTTGGATTTATTATCGACAACTTTTGTTTAAGTTGTACAAAAAGACTCACTA
Source organism: Coracopsis vasa (assembly GCA_026283785.1). Lineage (NCBI taxonomy): Eukaryota > Metazoa > Chordata > Aves > Psittaciformes > Psittacidae > Coracopsis > Coracopsis vasa. The sequence continues at coordinate 5,696 of JANHGB010014235.1, read as the reverse complement.
AGTTGTTGAGTCTTTGAATGGTATAAAGTATGAGGAAGATAAATAAAAAAGGTAACAAATATAACCTAAGTTTTTAGCTTGATGCTTTCCTCCATGAGTGGTTGCTTTGTATTATGTAATTTTTTAATAAGTGCAAAATTTCCATTAAGACAATTAGATTGGTTTTATTTTCAAATAGCTTCATATCTGGTTTTGCACTTTTCAAAACTGTCTAGGAATGTGTAAAAGATGTAGTGATTACTGACTTCTGGCCTTGTTATACTATATACTTTATACTCGGAGAAAGGTTTAGCTGTTGATGAAAAGATTAATAGAAAATTAGCTTTACTTTCTCTTGCTTTATATACTTAATTATGTTCATTATCTTAAAAAGGTATGCTTTCTAGTTTCAAAATAGAGGTCAGGAAAATACAGACTCTGAAAATATCTCTACTTGGTTATAACATTCTTTTTATCTGCTTTGTTCAGTTATACAATTCAAAACATGATTTGTTAGATATACAGAATTTTCAAACTTGGATTGCGTTTAGACATCTGATCACCAATTTTGGAAGGAAAATACAAAAAAGAGCCACCTATTTTTTAATTTTAAAATATGGAAAATCAGTCTCTTTCTCTTTATTTTCTTATTTATTTAAGAATTTATTTATTTATTTAAGTCTTTCTATGAGGCCCTTGTGTTGAAACTAGGTAAGGTATTCTCTCCTATTTATTTAGTAGAAAGTTTTCCGTAGAAATGCATAGAGCAAAGTTTAAATGTTTCTTATTAGGACTGAAATCTCTAATGAGACAGGGTAAGTGTTCTTGAATCTGATAAACTCCTCTATGGATGAGAAGAGAGGACCTTGGCTTCCCTCTTTCAGAATTTCCCAGGTTTCCAATCTGTTTCTTTAACAATCTTGGACAACTAAATGGAATGACATGGACTGCAGTACATCAGAACATTGACAGCATGCAAGTAACATCTTTAATTAGTCTCTTATGGTCCACTTATTTTTTAGAATATACACAGACAATAGAAATATATGATGCGATATTACTTGCAACTGTAAAGACAGCTTATTAGTGGAATGTGGTTTCTTTTGTGTGGATGCCACTGGTGTGAAAGGGAGCCTGTAACTATAAATAGCTCATCTTGTACGGCCACCTGCTTCATTTCTTCAACCACCCCACTATCATTATAAAATGATGCCTTCAGTGCTGTCACTGTTCTGGAGCCATCCCAGACTGACGTGTATGGGGCTTGTGCTTCAACTGTGGTACACATAGCTTTGATTATTGTGAAGAAGTGTCCTTCCTCTTGGCTTCTAGAATATTTCTTAGACATTAGGTATCTATTATGACTTCATGAGTACAAGATCTTGGTACCCATCCTTTTCAGATAGGCAATTTCTGTAGACATCTCCTAACAGATTTCTTTTACTCAGTCTTGAAAGTACTCTGGGTTATAATCCACCTTCAGAAGTTTGTCTCTGGGCTTCTTAAAAGTTCTCCAGACCTCAGCAGTTAAGCCAGATGTGAATGCATCATTTGCTTAGTTTGTAAGACACATGACATTTGATTCAGGAAAAACAGTTCTATCTGTCTGTCTCTCTGTTGACCTATAGTACACTATTCCATTGCTCTACAAGTATGTCATAACCTAGCATGTATGGGAATTCATGCTGACTTGGTATTGTAGGAATTTTTTTGTATCAAATGAGCACTTTAGTGTTGTCATCTAAGCAGCAATATTAATCATTACCTGCACTTCTTCACGGTTTTCTTTAATAAATCTTGTTAATAATTAATGTCGTTCTTTGATAACTCCAAGATAAGCTAGGAAAGATTTAATAACTTTTCTCCAAGTGACCTACCAAGGTCTGAAAATCTATTAATCTAATTAATGATTATCTGTGAAGTTTAACATATTTCACATAATTTTTTAACGTGTTTCTGATAAAATATTGTTTACAATATCAGTGATTAATCAGTGTTATAACTACATGTCCATATGCATAAAGGAGAAACTCCCCAAGTGAATGTAAATTTTATTATTATTGGAACTAGACTAGAAATTGTGAGCTATAGATGAGCTAAAGGGCAAGAACGCTTGGTAGAACTGCCTCCAAAGCAAAACTGACACCATCACTGTGATGTATGTGTACCTCTAGGACTGCAGTTTCACCATTATGATGATATAGGACGCACTTCAAGGCAGTACTCATAGAAAAACATGGACGTGATATTGTTTTCCGATCAGAGCTTCTTTTAGCAACGCTGCTCATCACATTGCTAATATAATTGTTTATTGAAAAGGATTCCAAATCCAAGATTACGTAATTGTGCCACCCCAACAAAGGTACTTTCTTAATCTGATTTACATTGTAGATACACAATCCTCTAGGATACTTACCCATTGTATCTAAGCTAAAATTATTTTGTATTTATGTAGTTTTCTCGATGTAAAAATATTTTTGAAAATAACTACTAAGAATATAATTAAAAACTCTTATACATTCATTTCAGTATGAACATTATTGATGTTCTCATCTTTAGAATGTATCTGAACAGGTATTCTCTTGTAAAAGAACTGTGCTTTTCTTATAGCTATCATGCATTGTGGTAGACTTCCAGATGCTGAGGTTAGAACTGCATTAATGATAGAATATTCCTCATCATTTTCCTGTGATTCAGCTTCCAAAATTAAACTCTAAACTTTGCTCTTTGTTTTAAAAAATAACAAAATATTGCCTGTAGAAAGATTTCTTATGCATATATCTCTTCCTCTGAGGAAAGTGAACGCCTTCGGGATGACCACTTCAGAATTTACATCCACCTGCAAGGTAGAATATGACTCAGAAAAAAATCATTGTGTCATCATGTAGCAATTTTTCTTTACCACAACACTAAGGGAGCTTTCAGTCTGTGAGACAAATCTTGTCTAAACCATTTTTTTTCATATTGGAATTATTTGCCAATAGAATTTCTCCTTGACATTCTTAACTTCAGAAAAATAAATGCTCACTGATAAAACACGCTAGACGTTTAAGTTGTCTAAATTAAATGCCTCTGTGGTCTCATTCTAAGTAAAAAAATCTGAAAAATATTAAGGATTCTTAAGATTTTATTTTGAGACTTATTATTCTAAGGGATTGGGGACTTCTGGGATGTTTTTCGTAGTGCCACATAACCAAACCATCAATAAACATCCAGAACAGCTGCATAATACTACTTTTAAGATCCACATTATTCACATTAACTGTAGGTGAAAGAGCAAGGAGAAAAAGAAACTGAAGTGTTTCTTTTTTTTTATCTTATAATTTTTAAAAGCAATCAATATTTTAGGAAGTACTGTAGGAATTGTTAATGCATTCTTTTCTTTTTTATTTTTCTGAATTTTCTTCATAGAATTTTATCCTTCCTCATTTATTGCATGTGTTGTTACTGAGATGCTATCCAACCATAATGGTGCTTTTAAGGTCTGAATATTGATGTTTATTTTTCAGTCTGAAATGCTCTATGTATTAGGAAAAAATTCTTCACTAAAACAGTTGTCAGACATTGTAACAGTCTGCCCAGGGAAGAGGAGTCACTACCTCTGAAGGTATTTAAAAGATATGCAGATATGGCAGTTAGGGATGTGGTTTAGTGGTGGACTTGGCAGTGCTTAATTAAATCTTGGACACAATGACATTAAATATCTTTTCCAACCTAAACTGTTCTATGATTCTGTGTTTCTACGCATTTAAATAAACATATTTGTCTAGTTCTACTTATTACCTGAAAAGAAGATATTAATTCACCCTAGAAAATTTGCTTAGCACACACTTTACAACAATAAAGGCTGCTTCTGAGGCTTTTCTTGCCTAATCAAAACCAGACAGTTATTTGCACTATAATGCTACCAAAAGGTCTCACAAAGGTTCCCAGTTTTGTAAACATGATCACAATTAAAATGCAATTAATTTCTTTCCCCAGAAGTAGTTAAAACATAAAGCCCCTGACTTTCATTAGGAGGAAAGTGCTGTCAGTTGGTAAGCATACTAGTGCTAAGTCTACAAAAATATTGTTCAATTTCCTGAGCTTTCTTTATAGTAGCTGTAGTTTGTAGTTGCAAAACCTGCAATTCTGGGGGGGATGAAGGCTTTGTATTCAGTAATTATTATATTCAATAATACCCATGTTTTAATGCTCTCTGGAGTTTTACATATAACCAGAAATTAATTAAAATCCCAGCTCTCTTTCAGTAACAAACAGGAATGCACTCAGCTTGTCGGACGTGCTTAATGTCTTGAGGCATGGGCATCCTTGGTAAATCTTACCAGAAAGTGGGAAGTGGGGTCTCTGTAAAACTCTGCAAGTTCTGAGCAATCATATTTAGCAGTCCTTAACTTGCCATTTAAATTCTAAAAGCAAATACATTGAAAGTGATGAGGTATGTATGTGCTAGGAATGCATTTCTGATGATGTTCCAATCAGTTGGTATTATCCTTTCTTTACAAGAAATAAAGCAAATAATTTGTGCTTAAACTATAACTTAGAGTGTTACAAGATTTAATAAAGACTGATTTTCCTCTTTTCATCCTGAAGTGGTAAGGTAACTGGAGGGAAGATTTTAAGTAGATAAAATAAACTACATTTTACTTTGGAGAGAGGAAATATTCCTTGATCAAGGGTGAGGAAAGATTATTTTTAAATTTCTCTTCACACAAGAAAGAATGTTCTTAGAAAGAATTTTATTTTTATTTATAGTGTTTTTTCTTTTTTATCTTATCTATTCTTTTGCTCAAGAGTATAACTGTTTTCTCACTGTTATTTCTTTGCTTAACATCCCAGAAGTCCCAACCAAAGCTGGTAAGACATGAAACTGAACAAGTTTACCAGTCTTTCTGGGACTGTAAATTTTCCCTCACTACCATGATTTTCTGATGGTTTTTTTAAATTATCTTATTTGAAAGTGATTTTCTAGGGATATTTGAAACTATAGTGTACTGAATTAAAAGATTTTGTGACAGAGATATTAGTGGCCAGTACCCTTTTTTGAAAAAGCTTAGCATCTTGTCTAGTCTTCTGAGATGTCTATTTGCTGGCAGTGAAATGTAGTATCAGGCACAGAATACGGCAGTATGATTGTACATTTGAATTATGTGGACAGCACAGTGTAAGCCAGCTGCATCACATATAACAATGTATGATAGAAAAATATATTAAAAAAGAATATTTTTCATCTTCTTATCTAAGGAATACTAAACTCTGAAATTCTGCCTTCTCTTCAGTGCCAAATACAGAATAAAATGTTCAGACACAGTACGTCTGAGTCATGCTTACTCTTAACTCATTTTTCATCCCTCCTACCCATTACTTGTTTCATGGTGTTAAGGTTTGTTAGGTGACATTCTCTGTCCATGAGTTGGTCACTACACTGATCTTTTGTTCTTCCATTGATATCTTGCATCTATAACAGTTGAAATGATTTTTCTGAATGTATTTAGCTGTTGGAATTCCTGTAATACCCTCTTCTTTCCTTTTTTTTTTTTTTTTAACTATGTGATTTCCTGCTGTATTTACATTCTGTTCTGAACAGAATATTTGAAATGCAGTTTTGAATCTACACCAATCAAACTGTTTCTAAAGTTCATTCTGTCAAAAATTCACATTTGACTTTAGCTGGATGTACATGATGTACATTTTTTTTTTTCTATATAATCAAGCAG
>JANHGB010014228.1:0-36501 GCA_026283785.1 Coracopsis vasa | reverse complement strand
GGTGAGGCACTGGAATGGGTTGCCCAAGGAAGTTGTGAATGCTCCATCCCTGGCAGTGTTCAAGGCCAGATTGGACAGAATCTTGTGTGACATGGTTTAGTGTGAGGTGTCCCTGCTCATGGCAGGGTGTTGGAACTAGATGATCTTAAGGTCCTTTCCAAACCTAACTATTATATGAATGTATGATTCTAAATTAAAACCTTGATTTAGCAGACCAATGTACAGCAAGAGACTTTAAGAATTGATGCCTAAAATTAGATGATAGAAACCTGAAGAGAAAGCTCAAATACTAGCAAGAATATAATGTGCTAAATATGTAAATTTATGTAAATTAAAAATAATACCCTAAAGTGCATTTCTTATCTTGTTGGATTTGGAAGGATGGTGAGCTGGGCTGTATGAAACAAGACTGATTTTATCACAGATTAACAGATTTTATGTCTTATGAAATGGCATATGAAAAAAGAGAGGGATTCAGAAACATACTGTTGCTATACAGATAGCTCATCCTAAACTTTACCACTTTTTTAGTGAGACTGATGCACGAAAGATCTCTTTACTAAAGTCCTCCAGCAGGACTGACTGCTTCTGTGTCACTGCTACAATTGCTTTTGTGTACTCCCTTTTTTCCTCAAGAATAGCTCTTTTTGGAAATGATCTACCCATCATTTTCAGAAGAGCTTCACCTCTATCTCTTCGCCCCCTCCCCCATTATTTTGAGCCCTTTGTGGAGTTGAAACCTGGAGTTTCATTTAATTTCTTCAACTACAATTAGAAATTTGTCAAGAACAGTGAACCTAAGGAAATTCCAGCCTAAGTAGGACTTGACTTACCTCACACAGGAGCTAGAAGAGTTGTAAATCAAATCAGTTGTTTTTATACATTACAGGTGTCCATGGCAACCATGACAAAATACTGCTCTTTCCTAAAGTTTAGAATCCTATTCCCTCTAAATCTTTTCTTGTTTATTGTGAGAGCTTAGAGATAGCTGATAATTTCTACCTTATTTTCTTTTGTATAAAGTTGCTATCTAAATCCTGATTTTTTTGCAAGTTGTAGACCTAAGTATAAAAATAAGGCAGCAGGAGATAAGGCAACTCAGTAGTGTTGTTTTGGATAGACAAAAAGTTGTCCTGGGTAAAATTCCATGGATATGCATGTTTGTCTACTGGACACAGCTGTATACTCTGTTAAATGACCGTGAGCCAGTAGACAATTAACTAATACATCTGGAAGTTGATAAAGCGTAGTGTCATGCATGTAGCCACAGAATGAGTATCAGTGTAGCAAAGTGCTTGGTCTAGTTAATATTATTTCTTGGGTAAATTAATAAGCTTGGGTACATGATCCATCACTAAGAAAAACAGTTTAGCAGCTATCATTTAGCAAGAAATCAGCATTATCTAACACACCCTAGAATAAAAAGAGACCTGAGTAAGCAGCTTCATCAAGGTATGAAGTGATGCAGTTTGACATAAAGAGAGAGTTGCTGCAAACGGATGAATTAATGGATTTGTCCACAGTGTGCATGTTAAGATGGACCCTTAAGGAACTGCAACCTGAGCTGAATGCATTGGACGTATCAAAGTGGGAACTGTGCATCTACCAAATGGAGTCTGAAAGTATTTCAGCAGGGTGTTTTATCTTCACAGAATCATGAAATTAGTTAGGGTTGATGGGGTATCGAATAATTTAGTTTTGTGTGGAGAATACTCTCTTAGGGCAGGACCAACTTCAAAGGTGAATCTGACTTTCAAGTTACATCAAGTTGTTCAGAGCTTTGGGTGAATTTTACTTAGAATGGACTCAACCTAGGACCTTAATTCCTGTAATGTGGATGCACTCTCAATGTCATTGTCTCTGAACTAGACTTATTAGCAAGCTGCCTTGTTCTCTGCCTCTTTCATAATTACATGCTGTCTTTCCTTCCAGGCTTTACTCTATTTGCATGATATTGAAGACAGTCCAGCCTCTGTTCCTGTGATCTGATAAACGCTATAGATCATTTTGTTTGATATACATGCATTTTCTTATTTTCTTCTCTCATACAACTTTTACTAGAAAACGATTTCTTTACTTTCAATGTCTTCTTCATCCACAAAGTCCACACTGAAAAATTCTAGGAACAAGAGGATTTAAATCTCTCTTCTGGCCCAAAGTGGTCTCTAGGTTATGGTACTCACAGCCTAATGTACTTCTGGAGTAAAGTGGCTATGTTCTTTGATATATGTTAACAAGGAGAGCTATGTGAGTTTAAAAAACTCTCATAACTCTCTGAATTTTCTACCTGTACTGTAGACAGCCAGAAACCAAAACCAAACACCTCTTCCCATACTGGTGAACGAGTGGACAGCTAAGCACAGGAACACATTGTGAAGACTGACTCCACGATATATTAGTACCCATTTTCTTAACAATGAGGGGAACTTAACTGTGCCAGAAAAAAAGGGATGGTGTAACTCCTCCCTGGAAATCCAACTGAACCATAATGTATCTTTGATCTGCATCAAAAAGTAAAGTGAAAAAAGCAAAAGCACACTGAAAATAAAATTTAAAAAATATAAAGAAAAAGATAACAAAAAAGAAGCCATCCAACATCAGTTCATTTAAAGAACTTGGAATATTGACAACTGGCTGTATTGCTTCCATCAGACAAAAATATTAATATTATCATCTTGAGGGGCAGTGAAAGTGTGGTCATTATACTAGGAAAAAAGGTAGAAACTAAGAAATGTGTGCATAATAATTTTAATTGTATTATTTTGCTTAAGACTTTTTCTATATAGTAGTATCTTCCTTTCCTTTTGTTTTTTTTATTTTTATATTTTTTTCTCCCATGTAATAGAACTGGACTTGAAGCACTTCCTTATTTAGACAAATAAGATTTCAATTAGAATAAAAATTATTTTTGGCTTTACACTTGAAGAGTAAAATGTATTTCTTTTGCCCGTAATAAGATTTTGAGCATAGCTTATTCAGTAATGTATGTTATCCTAGGTAATATACTAAGCTGAAGAAGATGAGGCACATGGAAGGGCAGAGTAGGTAGGTGGAGTTTCACTGCAAAAGTGCAAAACTCAGTATGAATCTTTAAAAAACAGGGGCCTTAGGGAGATTAAATGGAATAAAATAATATTATTGTAATTTTTGCCAGTTTTAAATAGGTATCTCTCCTTTAAGTTCTAATGCAAGACACCATTTGGCTCCTATTTGAAACGTTGGTGGAGAAGGTGGTGTCATGTTTTTCCCCCCCACGTGTCAGTCTGGTCCTAGCTAAAAAGAACAGAAAGGCCTTTTGGAAAAGACTCTTAAATAAGCATATTGAAACATCTGTGTTTGCCAAGAATTAGAAGTGGTTAGGGGGAATAAATGAGAAAAAGGAAGAACTCACTACGTCATTTATACTTGATTGTATACACACATTACTGTTGTGTGCTGATTACACAGCAATGGAACACATTTAGAGACAAGTGTGAATGTGCTGTTGTGTCTGTGACAGTGAAATCTGTGGGGGTTATACTCCACTTTTAAGTAACAACTGAAAAAAGCAAATGAAAGAAGGTCAGCCACTTAGATTTTAAGGTATTTTTCATACTTTCTGTAGCACACTGACGATTGGGAAAGATACATCTCTTTTTCCCTCTTCAGCCATATTTTTTTTTTTTTTTTAATTTTTTGGTGGAAGTCAGGGGCACAGGGTGAGTGAGCATTGTTAGGATTTAAGCTCTTTCTCTGGTTATCCAATCCTAGAATCCTGACCATGATAAAGAAAAAGTTAATTAATGTCTACTATGGCCTGCTCAGTGCAACTGAGTTTTTGGCTCTTTTCAAGTAATTTTTCTATATTTTCCCATCAGTAATGGGTAAAGTAAGGATAAATAACTGATGTGTATCTCTTCGTAGTTGAGATCAATGACGTATTTCTTCCAGACAAAAACTCATCTTCTTATGATCTTTAAAACTGTTCTGATGGTTATTGATATCTTGTACTTGCAGTAGCTGAAAGAGTTCAAAGTTGCTTACATGGAGTTCAAAGTGGGTCAGAATGTGATGATATGATGTACAAGCAGGTTGTCTTTTGTTGTTGATGTTGTTGTTCTAGTCTGGATTCCCCCATTCTGTGTGGAGGTGGGAAAGTGAAAGTGGCTCTTTAGAGACCAGAAATTTTGTCATTTTGCTTTGTTGCCCACACATGAAATGCAATACAATGGGATAGAGAAGCAGGAGGAACAACGAAGCAGATAAACCACAAAGGAGTGGGAAGAAGAGGAAAAACTTGTAATGGGACGTGGGGGAAGAGAAATCAGAAGGAGAAAATTGTGTTTGGTGAGGTATTTTCACAGCTAAAATAATCTTTCAGATAAAGTTGTGGGTGAAGTGGTATTTAAAATAATGAGAAATTGTGTGGAACAAATGATGAAAGAATGACCGAAAAGTTCTGTTTATCTGATAGTTTAGACAGGCGTGCTGGTGAAACAGGAAATGAGAAAGGTTAAGAAATATGACTGTGCATATCAAAAAATAGCTGTGCATCCTGAAACATATTGTACTGCAAAACAAAACCAAATAACTTGCTTTCTCTTTTGCTGCTATACTGCTGATTTTTCTTTCAGTGTGAATGTTTCTCTGAGACCTGCAATTGTGTTTTCGTGCATGCTCAGAACTCAAGTTCAACCAGCAGTTATGCTGCCACTTGTTAAGCTCTTCTGCAGCTCAGAAAAAGGCAGAACAGTACATCTCTCCTAAAGGACACATTCAACAGATACAATCAGAGTATGTTGAGCTCAGGGTGTCAAGATGAGACCTCAAACAGCATACAGTTAATTTTTAAAACAGTGGTGATGGCTACATCATCACAGAATAAAAAGTGAAAGAGCTGAATTTAGAGAATCAATCTGAAGGTTCAAGTCTGTGTCTTTCCTACCTTGAGAGTGCCTGAAGCTACATTTACATTATGAAGTATTGCAGTAGAATTAAATGGCTGGTGCTGATGATGTTCATGCTTAGGACTGGTGCTCTGTGATATAGTACTAAGGACTGAATGCCAGCTAACAGCTGGAGTGTGTTAGGTAGGCTCCAAGAGTCTACAGTTTTCTCTGAAACAAATCAACTTTTATCTAAAAGGAATTCAGTTTGTGCCCTCTGAGATTGTTCCACAGTGTGAGCCAAAGTGCAGTAGGTAAAGCAGCTCAGCTTTCCTTCAAAAATGCAAGAGATGAGATTAATTAAAATTCTTATCTAACTGCAGCTTTGCTCTCCAGGTTGCACGTTTCCATCTGTCTTTGCACAGGATGGTATTTGCAATATGCAGTGACTATCTGATATGTCGTAATTATTTGTAATAATCAGTCTTTCATTTTTAGCAAAAATTCCAGAATTTAAATCCCAAACACACTTGCAGTACTTCTTGGAGTACCTGCATTCCAGTGAACGATCAGAGGGAGATCAGATTTTACAGATGTGTTCAGCATTTTGTGGGTGAGCTATGAGAAACTTAAAATGCAGCCCACCAAATTATTTTTTTTAATAGTACCTTACCTTCCGCAGCAAATGTCTTAAAGGAACTTAGAAAAACAACACTGTATTTTTATTTGTTTTTTAAATCCGCTACACCAAATATATTACATCATCTAACTTGATAGCCCTTAAAGCCTTTTCTTGGATTGCACCCTCAGCTGAAAAGAAGACATGCATCTCATACCTACTGGTAAAATGGTGAAAAATAAGACCTCTCCCTCTGTTCTGACAGTGAGTGTTTGCAGTAGACAGCTATATAGCTTCCAGATATGTTTTCATTATTTCATTTTATGGAGCAGCACAAATAATCCATTGAGCATGGGTGCATACATTGAGATAAACGTAAAAACTCTCACCAATTTCAGTGGGCATACATTCAGAACTGATGTTACTGAATGCTATTATTTCCGCATTGGAAAAAAAAATGTCTAGAAATAAAGACTTTGTTCTGGTAAGCGCTTTGTATCTAGGAGCCTACAGTCTAAATAAGCAAGACAAATTAATAGAAGCTACAGAGTTAAGAAAGTTTTGTAAACTAATGTAACAAGTTAATGGCAAAGCAAGAAATAGAAAACATAGATTCTGAGTCTTAAAGCCTTTATCCTATTCACTAGAGAAATTACATCATCGAATAGCTTGTTGCAAAGAATTGAGGAGGATGAACAAAGCAGTATAGATTAGAGGTGACTTCCTATAGCTGAAGGATGTTCACTTGAATAGGCTGATTTAATGAAGCATTAGTATCAGTGAATATATAAAATCTGTGACTGGATTAAACTGCAGTGTATTAAGACTATAAGCTATAAGGAATACAGTGATAATCTAAGTGCATGACAGTTCTAACAGTCATGCTGCAGTATGTCAGTCACATTATTTAGAAAGAAGTTAAGGGGGAAAAAAAATATGTTTAAAGAAAAAGAGAGAATGTCATACAGATTATGAGCTTAAAGACTGCTGAGCACACACACACCAGCAACACCAATAATACAGAACATTGGGGCTTGCTACTGAATCTCTGTATTTGAAAACCTGTGCTTCAGTTCAGATAATTTTTATAGCTAGTTAATCACATTAATCATTCTCTGACTTTCAAAGTGATGCAGCTGCCAACCTGAGAGATAACTCTGACCCCAGACATTAAGATACTCCTATGCAAATATTCCTAACCCTGGAGATATGTAATAAAATTCAATGTCTTTTCTAATTACAGCAGAAAGGTCAAACTCACATCTTTTTACTTTCACAGTTTGCCAGGTCTGGTAAGCAGAATTAGGTCTAGCAGTTTCTTTGTTGAAGTTTTTTCCTGGACAATACTGGCAGTTAAGAGGCACTGCCTTTTTCTGGTTTTAACTATATTTTGCCAGTATAATCTTCCTTTGCCATTTATCTCCTTAATTTATTGGCATTAGACTTCTTCTCTGTATCTCTGTCCTCAGCTCTTGCAGACATGTAAGCATGTGACTCAGTAGTGAGTACGGTTAGCCATTGCAGTTGCACATAGTTTTGAAAGACCTGACAGTACAGCTGGCAGAAAACAAACAACAGGATCTAATAATGAGCTAAAGGATACACAACTACAATTGTCACAACTACAATTCTCTGACTGGCCTGGATATTTTTAATATAGACATTATCTAAAAAGGAGAGACAGATAGATGGATAGGAAATGGTGTTCTGTTCTGGGAAAAAAAAACAATTTACCCCACCTTCCAATCCTAATGTTTTCCTCACACAATCTAAATGTTCTGCCATATGACATTTTACAAGCTTTTGGAAAAACAGTTCTTAATGGCTTCATTTCCTTCTCAGATGACATTAACAACATGCAGTCTGAAACTATTCTAAATATGGTTTGCTTATTTATATTTTCTATGTTTTTTCCTGGGGTACCCAGAAAGACCACTAAAGTGAGCCCTTCTTTTAGGAATTCTAATTAAACTGCTGGTATACTAGGAACATATCTGACTAGAAAATTGAGGCACCTTGAGATTTGTGACAGTTCTCCAAATAATCAGCTTGAAAAGGACTACATTTTTATTTTTGTACAAACCATACTGTATTTGCATAGTAAAATATTGGAACTATAGTGTCTGTTAGAATGCTAGTTAGAGGCTGCTACCAAGCAATTAAGAAATTGCTTGGCCTGGACTTGCAACTTTACTGAAAATTCTTTAGCTCCACCGCAGGATAATATCTGCTTAGCTATGCCTCATTTTGGGATGAAGATTTAGAAACAGAACAGCAGAAGTATGGAATCTCCTCTATAAGAATAATCTGCTTGCATAGAACCAAGAGCTAAGTGTCAGTGATAATATTAAGAGAATTACAAGACTAAACATTTTAAATTATTCATGGACTAATTTTATATGATTTATGAATCATTTTACTTAAAAAGAGCATACAAAAGACACCGTGGATCACAACAACAGAATATTTGAGTCACAGTGCTTGCTTATAACACACCTTCTGGAGGTTATTATGTTATACATGACTATCTCAAAACGTTTTCAGAGAACCCTTGTTAGTAATTGTGACTAGTTAATACAGATCTTTAAAAAGTGAGAGTATATCTTTTTTGTCATAATCCTCTAAATTACATATGATAAACTTGAAAACTGAGTAAATGGTCACTTGATTTTCACAAAAGAAAAGCATTTATGCGAGACACTGTGTATGCCTTATACCAGTTGAGAAAATTCAAGTATTTGCCTGTATAACTGGCTTAACAAGATTATTAGAAGAAAAGCTTTTTCTAGGAGCTTTAAAAAGTAAACTAAGATCAATCACTGCAGCCATCATCTGGGGGAAAAAAAATATGCTTTTGAGAACATATACCATTATTGTAGCAAATCAGTACAGTAATATTACAGTATAACACCATCATGAAATATGCTTTGTTTTCTGTGAGAAGAAAAATTGAGCTTACCAAATAGGAATGAACTCACTTATCACAATGTAAAGACATTCCACACAGAAAAAACTTGTAAATAAACTCAGGAATAATAAAAATCCCAATTCTTGTTTTATTCCCCCCCTCCCCATAATCTCACAACAGCCACAGTGAAAGAACACAAACAGATTTGGTGAGTGATAATATTACCCTACTAACCCTGTTTTTCATGCTCATTCAGTAGCTAAGTTGTAAAATGACTGCAAAGAGTTGAACTTTCTTGAAACTCAAGTGAGGCAGTGCACAAAGTACGCTGACATGAAATATTTTAATATGATTAAATAGCATTAGTACTAATTTTAATTATATTTACATATTAAGCTTTGTCCATGTAATGTTTCAAAGCAATTTTTTATGGCATTTTGTGAAAATGACCACTTTCTATGGACCTGAAATACATTTTTCTTGAAATAATTTGAAATGCCTCCTACAAGAAAGATCGTAGGTGCTGCTTTATGCCTTGTTATGCCTTTAACAGTAAAGATTTTCAGGAAGACTTACTCCTAAAACTCTGGTTAATACTTGCTTTTGTACTTGTTCTTGGTTTGTTATTTTGTCTTATGTAAAAAAAGAATAATGGAATTCAGAAATCACGGGCTACTTGTGAGAGTTAAGAAAAAACAAACTCAAGCTAAAAGCACTTGAAATTTCAGAGTGACATGATGTAAATCAGAGCAATAATTAAGTCTAATTGTTCTTAGTGACATCAACTTAAGTGCAGTAAATACGCTACGACACAGAAGGACAGTGTATGTTTGACACATATCACAAACACTAGAGCAGTAAAATTTCTTACAATTTTCTTGTAGAGCAACTTGGAAGAGTATGGAGGAAAACTCACTCTACTTCAGTGTACCTATGTCATGGTTTAGGCTGGGTATCAAATGCTGGATAGGTAGACTTTGATTTCCCACTTCACATATTTAATTATTTAATTATTATTTAAATATTCATTCTTTCAATTGTCCTGAACCATGAAGTTCTTACAGACCTCAGATTGGTCCTACGTTTCATGCTTATTTTCACTGGAATCACTTTAACAAGAAAGGCTAGGGGAGAGAAATTCCCAAACATAAGAAAACCTACCTGTGAGAGTACTCTTCTGACAGGTTGTAGTAGGGACAACCCTGTTTAGATGAGCAAAACAAAATTTTGAAATGTCTATTTGAAATAGACAAGTAGCATAAGAATTTACAACAGAATCATAGAATAGTCTGGGCTGTAAAGGACCTTTGAAGGTCATCTAGTCCTCCCCGCCTGCAATGAGCAAGGACATCTTTGATTAGATTGGGTTACTCAGAACCGTGTCCAGCCTGACCTTGAATGTTTCCAGGGATGAGGCATCTACCACCTCTCTGGGCAACCTGTTCTAATTCCTCACCACACACACCATAAAAAAAATCCTTCCTTACTTCTAGTCTAAATCCACCCTCTTTCAGTTTAAAGCCATTCCCTCTTGTCCTGTATGGATGTAGAGATCTACACGCCCTTGTCAAAAGTCCCTCTCCAGATTTCTTGTACACCCCCTTTAGGTACTGGAAGGTTGCTTTAAGGTCTCCCTGGAGCCTTTTCCAGTCTGAAGAAGTCAGCTCTCTCAGCCTGTCTTCATAGGAGCAGTGCTCCATCCCTCTGATAATCTTTGTGGTCCTCCTCTGGACCCGTCTCAACAGGTCCAAGATTTTCCTGTACTGCAGACTCCAGAGCTAGATACAGTACTCCAGGTGGGGTCTCATTAAAGTGGAGTAAAGGAGGAGAATCGTCTCCCTTGACCTGCTGATCACCCTTCTTTTGGTGCAGCCCAGGATACAGTTGGCTTTCTGGACTGCAAGTGTACATTGCCAGGTCATGTCCATCGTGAACTTGATGATATCAGAGGGGCACACTGCTTAGGAAATAACACTTCCTGACTCATGGACCCTTGGAGTTCCATATGCAACTAGGAAAGAATAACAACAAAGTCTCCACAACAGCACAATAAGTCTCCACAAGTCTCCACAAGAACAGCAACAGAAAAATTCAGGAGAATTCTAGGTATCTTTAACTGGTCTGAACAGCATAATAAACAAGGGTGATAAGCACTGGAAGTAAATACCTCTACAAACAGTATGTGTGATTCCCTGATACAGATACTAACAAGCTACATTTTTGTGGTTTTTAAAATGATTTAACAGAGAATCTGGTAAAGAACACCACGTTTTGCATGCTGATTTTTTCTCTGGTCCCCACATATCATGAAGGTTTGAGGGATGCATTATAGGTATATGATTTATGGATATCTGTTGTAACTCACTAGAGAATATTAACAGTTACATAGCTGCATTTCAGCAGCAAAGAATGTAGAAGCTGTGCTAAAATTAGACCTTTCAGCATAATTGACAAATTGCTTACATGTGAGTTTTGAAGGCAGATAGCAATAAATATTGAACAAACGCAGTTAATCTATTTCCAATGCATTTTAATAGATTGAAAAAATAATTAAGAGAAAAAAATCAATGCAAGCTCTTTCTCTGTTGTGAATTCTGTTAGCTAAAATAGGAAAAGTCTGAACATTATTTGTACATAGAGTAGCTTTTTTTCAATGTGGTCATTAAAAGCAACCTGTTTGGACAATCTTGTATGTTTCGCTTTTGCAATGCAATCTTCCTCTAGCCTTAATTTTCTTTTGCCTGATCTCACGCAGTGTACAAACACTGGACCAGAGCTTATGCGCACTTCCCATTTTGTGGTTATTTTGTTGTTATGTGCCCTTTTCATTTTTTTTTTTTTCTGAAAATCGTGATGTGTTTCTAATGGTAAGAAATTAAATGAAAAGAGGAGAATTGCACAACAGGGTGAATGCTAGAAAGAATCATACTTATCACCTACAAATTTTCCTAGGGCTTCATAGGTGCACCTGTACTATTAAATTAAAGAGGGCCAGGTCAATACTTGAGCTATGTCATATGTTAATTCACACTATTTAACTGTCAGCATACTCTCAGGCTTGTTTTGGTTTCTGCCTACTAATGTTCTCTCCCTAATCAATGCTCAGATAAAGTTCAGGGATGGAATAGGGCAGAGTGGATTCCCAGCCAGTAAAACTGATGTGGTCGGTCTGTCTTTTTTTGTTTGTTCATCTGGATTTGGGAGAGTCAGTGAGTTTAGCCCTCAAAATAGGAATTCTGTTGTAGAACTTGCTCTCAGAGCGAGAAATAAATTAAGTCGTAGTCTGTTTCATTTACCACATCTTTCATGTGTTCTTTCTAGTTTATCAGTTCCAGCGGCTAGTAGTAGGAAAAGGTGAAAAAATATATTTTCTTGACCCTATTCAAAATCTTTCTCTCTATAGACATTACAGTTTTAGATGAAGACAGGAAGCAGTAGAGACATTGGTCATTAATGAGTAACCACAAACTGATGGTATTTTTCATTAGGCTGTACACAGCATCTGGCGTGCAGCAGCCAAGCTGCAACAAAGTCTGATGGTGGAGGTTCCAGGCTGAAAATGCTGTGCAACTTCTGTGGGCTAAGGAAACGTACCTTTTGTGCAGATCCAAGAGTTTACTGAAAGCGGGGTGGAATGTGGTCCTGGTCCCTGGGTAGGTGGGGGTGGAGTCCCAGGGAAGCTGCACAGGGATACTTAGGGCTGGCAGAGTTCTCAGAACCCTGACATTGCTTTAGGAAATAGGGTCCAGGAGGATGGCAAGTGTTCGGCATCCCTGATCACAGATCTTCAGCAGGATATGTCATTAAAGTGAGATGCTAAATTCTGTTTACTCTTAAGTCTGCTGAGCCTATTTTTGTACATTTCCCAATACTGCCAACTTACTTGTTCTTTATTCATTAAATTACCAATATAGTGATTGAATCTGCTATATATAAGTTTTACTGCACTCGTTAAAACTTATCTATTTGAATTGGTTCTTTTTTCTCATAGTTAACTCTATGATCAGCTTCAATAACCTGGTAGCTTTTTGTATCACTTTAATGATCAGCTGCTGACCACTGGTAATTATTATTGATAGCCCTGGGGCATCCCTTATATTCCTGCACTGGCACTTTTAAGCCTCTGATCTCATCTTGCGCTTGTACCTGTTAAGAGTTGTTTACTTGTTAGTAACTCTCTTTTTTTCTCCAATAGTCTTTCAACTGTATTTTTTCTTTGAAACACAACTAACTTTTGATTAGAACAATGT
Organism: Coracopsis vasa; assembly: GCA_026283785.1. Lineage (NCBI taxonomy): Eukaryota > Metazoa > Chordata > Aves > Psittaciformes > Psittacidae > Coracopsis > Coracopsis vasa. Next base: position 23,859 of record JANHGB010014228.1, on the reverse strand, counting down.
AGGCACACATGCATCCTTGTCTTAGGGTCACTGACTCATTCACTCTACAGAAATAATAGTCCATAAGAAGATATGTATAGATTTAATGCCTTTATTACTACTTGTTATTAACATCTTTAAGTTATAGTAGTATCACTGGTGTGTTAATCAGTGCATGTTACAATGGAAGAATAATGATGATTATCTTTCTTTTTAATCTGATTAAACTTCCATTTCTGAATGGGGAAAAAAGAACAAAGTTCACTATGAATATTGTTGACAATAATGGATTTGACCAGCTCTAAATATGATATTAAACAGCTCAAGCAATATTCTGTAGAACAGCTGAGAAATTATCTGCTATAGAAGAAGAAGTGGTCTTATTTTTATTATATGCCTCCTTGCCTGAATTTCTCTTATATAGGCCCATAATACTTCCCAGGCAGACAAGAACAAAGTGTCTTAGGAAAAATTATAGTCATATTCAAGAAGAGTCTCTGCAAAATCCATTGATGTCATTAGGACTGTTCTCATGACACTGGGAACTGGACCAGTCACAGATCTCAATGTGTATATACTGCAAAGTTTGAAAGAAAGAAAATTAGCTATAATGAACAGGTAATGAAAATGCCAAGAATAAGTACAGGTGGCATATAGACAACCTGGGTTTAAAATGATATTCTAGCTTACTCTGTTTAGCTCAATAAACATTTTATTCAGATTTAAACAACTCCAGCAGAAAAGAGTGAGCCAGAAAAAAGTTACCCTACAGTGCAGTGGTTACTGCACATAAATGACAGGAAGATGTGAAAATTTGTCAGCCTGAATATATTTCCTTGCAGCAAGATGTTGAAAACTACCCTTGTAGTTGCAGAATGAATAGGATCTTACAGCATGTAAGAAGGAATATTATATGAAGTAGCATTATTTTTTTAAGAAGTCTCTCTGCTAAAATTACGAACAAAGATGAATGCTAAATTGTGCTGGAATCCCCATGCAATTCCATGCATATCACATAAAAATCAAATAATTCATCATGAATAATGTTAGTGCTGAACAAGGAGCAGCAAAATAGTTTTAAATAATAATTAGTCTGACGCTGTAGCAAGCTCCTTTAGTGTTTTGTTAAATTGAGTTGTAAATTTATACTCCATTTGGCAAACGTACATTACAAACTAAGAATATTACTGTGTTTCAGAATTCAGATATTAATGTAGCCTGACTAAGCCAGCACAAAGCACAGCACATGTAGCAGTAGGCTGTGCCTCTCCTGTTATTACGTAAGTTTTTTTGCAACTTTTATGTAAAGGGAAAAGTAAGTTGCTTTGTCTAGTGACATCATCTGTTCAGGAAATGAGGAAACGTTGCATTAAACTAATTTAATATAGTCTGAAAATTGAAAGTCAGCATTTCAATGGCAGCAGGGCACTTAACTTCAAAGCTCCTAGTTTGAATCAGTTCATTCTTTCATTCACATATGGATTACTCCAATGTGCCTGCTTGCACTGGATAAAGCCTATTTTGTTGTAGAAGGCATCCACTTTCTGCTGAGCATAGCAGAATAGGCAAAAAAATGTCATTTAAACTACCCTGTTCTTTTTAATTCCACCTGTATCCCTGGAAATTTTTCGCTTTTTTCCTCTTGATTTACTGTTCTGTGTTTCTAAGCATTTATTTTTATGATCCAGAACTACTGTAAATGAATAGTCTTTTATTCTTTATAAAATGCCTATTTTGGGGGCTACACATCTCTGAGGGACACCATGGCTGCTGTAAAACATGATAGCTTTGAGGTTTGAAGGCAATAAGAGAGCTAGAGAGTTTCAGGTCAGAGCTCAGAGTAAGTTCATTAATTCCTTTATTAACAGAGAGCACATAAAAAATTAATGAATTGGACCTGATGAGCTGTTTGCTATATATTGCAGTAAACATTTTTTCTTTTTTCTGGTCAAGTATTACTTGCAACTTTACATTTTTAATCTGCTGACAAAGATGTGGAGAGAGACAAAAAGAAAAAGAGTAACAGTAAGAGAATAACATCCCACATATATTATGTTATGTGTTGCAGTTGCTGTTGTCCCAGAAAGAGATCATTGTAATATACTAGCATTTCAGTCAGTACCAATGTAGATAGTAACAGATATACACACAGATATACATATAGCTAAGGGGACGAAGAGTATGTTCATGCTCAAGTCTGCACAAGTACCATGGTTTGGATTAAATTAATGCCTGGAATGCAGCATCCCATACTGATATTTTAGGGGTAGGTTGGTATAATGTATTCAGTTTATTAACCATCTTTTCATCTCCCCTAAGGCAATTGCATACACATATATTAGCACCAGGTTCTGTGGCAAAACCACCAGCATCTTATGATGAAGTTAGCCAATACACCTGTATGTGGTCTACTACTGCTGTCAGAATACAGTGCAAAGATACGTAAGTAATTTGACAAGCAATCTACCCACATTCATGAGGTGCTGCAATCAAGCCTTATTAACTTCTGGTAGCGTTTTGCCATGTTGATTAACTGGTTTAGGTTAGTTCCAGTGTGGTAATTTTTTTGTCTCAGTCCCCTGAAGAAAGTAGATATACCCTAAGGACAAATGGAAAAATACAATAAAATAACATAATGAACATGAAATGATTATTTAAGCAATTAATTGGAGTTTCTCAAATGCTAAGTGCATTTTAGACCTACAGTTCCATTAGGTTCTTTAACCATTATGAATACTTCAAGAGTGAATATAACCAGTACTTTGTTATATGCTTAATGGTACTATGCAGTGGAAAACCTACTACGATTAAAAGCTGGCTTCAGGCCATTTGACTTACAATGAAAGGAATAACCTCAGCAGTGCAGGTAAAAAATCTTCAAATTTCAAAAGACTGCAATATTTCTTAAAAATATGTAGGTCATAAAAGCAATCTGAAACATCCAGAACAAAACCTTTCAAAGCACACACAAAAAAGGAGTAAAACATACTGTAAGGGTGATATACAAAGTATCATAATTTAAAATATTTTTAAAGTTAGGGGGAGGAATATTTTAATGATGTTATGATAGATTTTTAGGTTAGATTTTCAGGTTAGATTTTCCTGTGTGATTTTTTTTTCTCTTCACATGCACATGCATTTACATATAAGCAAACAAAACGGACAACTAAAAGAACTTTGCTACTTAAGTTTAAATTTCAGGAAGAAGGCAAGATATTAACATTTCCTATTAAGAAATATAAACCTGATAAGGTAGTTAATATTTTAAAATATATGCCAGACAAATTATGAGCATTAGGATTAACTGTTTAATTAGTACTTTTAAAAATCCTAGTCTCTGGTCTTTTGGACCATAGTGTCTCTACTGTTTTAGTGCTAGTAGTAAACAATGTTCCATAATCGGGATGATTACAAATGGCAAGAATTCTTCCTTGTAGACATAGCTGATCTTATAAGAGAAAGCTTATGATCACTTCAGCTATTTCTGTAGATTGAGTGCAAGCCCAAGCCCATAGTTGGTCCAAGCCTGTCTGATAGACATATTATCTGGGAACAAAAAATCAGAGTTACGTTCCAGAATGGCCAACAGAGTTACAACACAGTCTTGCTTGCTCAGTAGATAACTGAATTGGGTCTTCCTTAAGCATTAATATTAAACATTCAGACACAGGCAATCAATAAGCACTATGGACAGCTAGTAGACGTAAAGTCACTCATTAATAGCAATAGTAAGGATAAGCATTGTCTTCTCTGAATGTCTGGATTTGGAGAGTGAGAGGACAAAGAATTTGCTTCTGAAAGAAATATGCTCATGAGAGGGAAGAAACATGGGAATTTAATCTTGTCCCTGCAAAAATTAACAGATTAATGTATGCACAATAGTCCAGTTGTTTAGAATGATCTGATTTTGTCATTTATTCCCTGAGCCCATTTGAGGAATGTATATTTGAAACAAATTTAGTACCAGGTATCTTTGATTTTCTTCATCATAGGTAGTATAAGGCTACATTTTGGATTTGTGCTGCAAACAGTGTTGATAGCAGAGAGATGTCTTAGCTACTGCTGAGCAGTGCTTACAGAGAGTCAATGCCCTTTCTGCTCCTCACACCACCCCACCAACAAGTAAGCTGGAGGTGCACAAAGAGCTGGAAGGCGACACAGCCAGGACACAGCTGACCCCAACTCACCAAAGAGATATCCCAGACCATATGGCATAATGCTCAACATATGAAGCGGGGGGAAGAAGAAGGAAGGAGTTGATAGTGTTTTCCTTCCCAAGGAACTGGTACATGTGATGCAGTCCTGCTTTCCTGGAGATGGCTGAACATCTGCCTGCCGATGGAAAGTGGTGAATGAATTCCTTGTTTTGCTTTGCTTGCATGTATGGCTTTTGCTTTATCTGTTAAACTGTCTTTATCTCAGCCCACGAGTTTTCTCACTTTTCTGATTCTCAGTAGGAGTAAGTAAGAAACTGTGTGGTGTTTATTTGCCAGCTGGGGTTAAACCACAACATAATGTTTGGAGAATATATTAATAACTTCCTTTGAATTCAATTAGACTGCAGATGTTCAGAATGTCTGAAAATCAGCAATCATCTTAATATGATTAAACAAGGATTTTAGTGTTTTGTGTTATATACCAGTTTCTGAAATCAGCCTTCAGTAAATTTGGAATGGTTTAACTCAATCCTTTTCTGTAATGTTTATGTTCTATGTACATGTTACTGCTTCAAGAAGGTGCTCATAAACCAGTGTGATTTTCTCTATACTAGAGCTAGCTGTTGACTGAGCCACTGACTCCTAGGAGGGACAGCACCGCTCCTGAGCAGATAAAACATTTCCCTGGGAGTGACCACTGCTTGGCACGGCAGTCTGTGCGGAGGAGAACGTGTATGAGGCACTGCTGCTTCACATGGGCAACACAGATGCAGTCCAAAGCAGTGTGAGAATAATTAAGGATTACAGAGCCCTGGAGCGGTGGTCAAAGGTTTGGGAGCTTGGGAGCACAGGTAGCACATCAGTCCTCCTGGTCAAAGGGAGAGGGGTTGAAAGGGCCAATAGAATCAATAAATGGTTTATGCAACTGGTGCCACAGCCAGAGGTTTGGCTATTGTAGACCATAGAACTCATCTCAAGAAACCTGGTGTTCCGGAGGCTGATGGGGTCCATCTGTCAGGGAAAAGGAAGAGCATCTTCAGTCACAGGTTTGCCATGCTGGTGAAGGCTTTAAACTACAGTTGCCTGGGGTGGGGTACCTCAATCTATTCTGCTACTATCAGTCTGATACTCATGCTAGTATGAGATGCCCAGAGCCTGGAGAGAGATCACAGGTCAGCAATGGAACACCTAATGAGCACCACAAAGACTTCCAGGCAATAACCCAGCATCATCAGTGGCCCAACTGAAATGCCTCTATGCCAATGAATATAGCATGGGTAACAAGCAAGAGAAGTACACATGCCTGAAGGGCTATGACTACATTGACATCATGGAGATGTGGTGGGATGCCTTCTGAGACTGGAGTGTTAGAATGCAAGGATACAGGCTCTTCAGGAAAGACAGGCTGGGGAAATGAGGGCATGTCGCCCTCTACATCAATTACCAGTTGGAGTGTGTAGAGCTCTGCCTGGGGATTGGTGAGGAGGTGATCAAAAGTGATATGGACCTGCTTGAGTGAGTCTAGAGTAGGGACATGAAGATAATCAGAGGGCTGGGACACCTTTCCTTTGAAGACAGGTTGAGAGAGCTGGGATTATTCAGCCCGGAGAAGAGAAGGCTCAGGGGAGATATTCTAACAGACTTCAGATTTACTGCAGGCTCCCTTTAGGTACTGGGACTTCTTACAAGGTCAGATAGGAATAAGACAACGGGGAATGGTTTTAAAATGAAAGGGGGTAGATTTATATTAGATATTAGGATGAAATTCTTTACTGTGAGAGTGGTGAGGCACTGGGACAGCTTGCCTCGAAGTTGTGGCTGCACTGTCCCTGGAGGTGTTCAAGGCCAGGTTGAACGGGACTTTGAGCAACTTTGTCTAGGGGAAGGTGTCCTTTCCTGTGGCAGGTAATCTTTAAAGTAACTTCCAACCCTAACCATTCCATAATCCTAAAATAGGACAGACTGTAGTGATCAGCCACAAGCTCAGACAAGTGTGCTTACTGGCCCCATTTTACACTTGACTGACACCTTTTACACATTTTTCTATCTTCTGATTCCTAGATTTCTGTATTCTTAAGTTTTAACCACCAGTCTTAATGGATTTAATGCTTTCCATTAGGAGAGAAATAATTTAAAAGCTCTGAGACACAGAAACTTCTATCTTAAATACCTGATGATGCTATGTCATGTAACTGGTATGTAGGATTATTTTCTTAACTCATTTAGTGGTAATTATTTTGGATTTTATTTCCAGTAACAATTAGAGACTCCCACTCTTGTCTGATACTGATACTCTAAATACCAATTGATAGAACCTGAAACAATTAATCTCCTTAGTAGGCAAGTTGGAAGAAGAATAATAATGATTTAAAAAACCTTGATAATTTTCAACTTTTCTGTGTCAGTTTACTTTAAAATATGGTTTCATTCATTCTTACATTGCAGTTGGACTTTGCCAGAATGAAACAAGTTTATTTTTCAGTGTAGGAAATGAACCATAAAAAATAGAAAACAATGTCGTGCCATTTCCATTATTGCTGAAATGGACTCTTGAAAATATCATGCTTATTTCAAAATTTGGCCAGTCTATTCCTGATCATGCTTGATTCTCAATGTAGTTAGCTAATGACTTTCTTCTATTTCTGCTTCCAGGAAAGAAAATCTCACTGATTTCCAAGTCACTTTCAAGATGACATGAACAGAAATTTTTGCATTAAAAAATCTGGGAGACCAGAGACCTACAGAATCTAATTTTTGAAAGGATTCGATAGTGCTAACTGTGGTCTTATTGAAGTAAAATGGACTGCAATATTGATCTCAGTAGGAAAATACCAATGACTCTTGAAATACTTATGATACCTGTGTAATGGTAATATAGGAACAGCAATACTGCCTAGGGAATGCTATTTGTTTGGCATAACTCAGCTTACGCTTCTAGTCTATTATAATTTAAAAACGTACTGAGGTTTCCTAAACAAAGTATTTTATTTTTCTCTACACAACTCAGAGAATGAATAATTTTTAATTAGTTGTTGCTTTATAAAAAAAAAAATCAACATGATCTTTTAATAATTATGAACCTCATCCTGTCAGATTTTGTGTAACTTGACCATCTAAAAGTTATGCCTACGACAACTGAGATTTTTAACTGTCTTGCAAACTGGGTACCAAAACATCTGTCAATTTAATAATGAAATATTCAATGAAATAATGGAATCAATTAAGAAGCTTCAAAAAAGCACTGAACAAATTAAGAAATTCTCTCTAGCCATGTTTCCTTGCATTTTACATGCACATCATTAACTCACCTAATATTTAGTTGACAGAATTGAACAATAACATTTGCTTAATGGTTTATACAGCCTTCAAATCTTTTATCAATTAAGCAACATTGTGAATAATTTTTCTTGTGTATTATTTGCTTAATCTACCGAAAGCACATAATATTCAAACACATACAGCAGCAACAGCTTTTGATAGAAATTGAATTCATTTTGTTTGGAATCCAAAACAAAATAAAATGTTCCTGAAAAGCCAAAGTTTGACAACTGTTTTTGAAGCTGTCATGGAACAGTAGGTGGCTGTTAATGGCAGATCTCTATTAATAAACAACACATTGTCAGTTAAACAGCATTCTCATTATAAATTAAGTTCTTAAATAAAAAGACGTGAGAGATAGATAGGAGATATCCAGCACAAAAGTGCTAATAAATCTGTATTTTAATCTTCAGTGTTTTCCTTACTCTTGCTGTTTCATCAATATATTCTGTTATTTTTCATGTTTTTCAAGACCTATGCTTTAAAAATAGTTCATTGAATGAATATGTCTTACAGGTATTTAATCATATTATTGGTTAGATGTTCTAGCTGAGACTAAGGCCCTGTTGTACAATTGTGCAGATACCTAAAAACTGCTGTGCAGCTTATACAGTGTGAACTGAGGACAAAGGAAACATGGAACATATTTCCTCTCTACTGTAAATTAAGAAGAAAAATAAATTACTTGCTAAAAGTCATACAAGAGAGTTTCTACAGAAATGCAATTAGATCATAACCTTCTGAGGAGAGGTGATCAAAATATAAGATTTCCAAAACTCAGCTGTGAAGTACATGTATGTGTAGTGTACATATACATTTCGGTGTGTGACATGACTTCTATACCTAAAGTTTTTCTTAGTTCTCCAATATTTCAAATAAAAGAATATTTTATATTTATATGAAATTATTTTCACAACTGTCTGTCTATCAAGAAACTAAGAAAAATATTAATTTCCCTGAACATCAACTCAGAATCTATAGTTGCAAAATCTTTTCAGGGTCAGTAATCTTTTAAAGCCATCTCAATTTTTGTCAATGTACAACTTCAAAAAAGGGAGAACCCATGTGCCGGACACCCAGCTTGCCTGGTTGGCTAGGAAAGCTGAGTTTTGAGTTCTAAATATTACTTGGGTTTCCCCAAGGGTTTCTCAGAAGATCTGTCTTTCCCAGAGTTGTGGACCTTGGAGTTCTGGTAAATCCCAGCTGATAAAGGTGGAATTACTTAAATGATTTTTTCTCTACCTGAACAACACCACCACCAACAACAACAAAATTATATAAATGCATTCACTATATTTGACAGTGCAACACATTAGTTCAAAATTAAAATAAAAAATATGACTTGTATCTTCCTGTAAAATATGTTACTAGCATGCAATGTAGATTAGCATGCAATCACATCTTACTCTACATTGATAAAAAAGTTAGTCCTGGTTTGTTCAAAGTATCCATCAGTTTAAGAGTGGAATATATCAGTGCAAGCAAGGGTTGTAAAATAAATTGCATGCTTTAATTTTCTTCTTTTACCACGTCTCTACTGATTGATGAGAAACTTGGAGCATTCTAAATTGGCTGGATCTACATCAGTTGATGTCTGAAAGACATATATCTGAGTTAGCGTAGTGCTGTGCTCAATTTATATACATTTAGAAACAAGACATAAACAATTCACACAATATTAAGAAAAATGGCATATTAATGTGGCCATACTAGAGCAGCCATATAGCTTCTTAATTAAAAATATATCAAGCAGACTCAGAATATGGGCAGAAAAGTTGAATCTGTTTAAATCCTATCCTGTAATTACACATTTGTTATGTTATGTTACCCTGCAGGACACTTTATAGTTTCACAGAAATGATTCAAGGTTCATTTTTTATTCTTCAAAATTTTGTTAGTGATAACCTTTTTTTCTTCTCCTTACATGTATTAAAAGTTTATTCAGTGTCAAGGTGAGGGAGAACGGAAAGCAGTCATGCATTTCTTTCTTGTCTTTTTGAATGACCCAAACATTAAGGGCGAAAAGAATTTAGGTGTCTTGTGCTTCATGCATAGAACAGTAAAGCTGCAGAAATTATCTGGGAAAGATAGATGAGAGAAGAAATTCATTTAAATGGAATTTTGAAAACCTGGGCCTCAATCCAAAACATAGATCTCTAAAACTTCACTCAGCAGGGGACACCTGGATATTCTGCATGCCTTTAGATGTTGTAGGAAGCTGAAATTTCTGTATCAAATTTTCATAGCACCTTAAGCTCCTGTTTCGAATATGCCTAGAAATGCTTCAGTTGTGCTCTAGGCTATTCATCTTGTCATGTAGTAAATACCCAAACCTGATAAGAGTCCAGAAATTTCCCGGTGGAGTCTGAATAAGGGAAGATGGTGTGAGGCTGCTCAACCCTCTAGCTATGGCTGTTCCACGTGATCTGAGAGCATAAACTGTAAGAAACATTGAGAGTACAGTAATCTTTCTTGCTTAGGAAGCACACCTCTTCCTCTTCTCATGTTCCTTATTAAAGAGAAATTATAAATAAAGCAGTAGTGCCCTCGGCTTCCTTTAAAAATACGAACTGAGATAAAAGTCTTGTTGCTTCCTATTTTCTCCTTACTCAAAGGACTATTTGTTCTTACATTTATGTGAAATGACCCATGTGAAGTTGTTACCACAATGAGTAAAACACTTTCAGTCTGGAAAGGATGGAATTACAGAGTATGTCTAACTTGGTAAATTGAGAATTTAACCCCTCCTCGTCATGACTGGTTGGGTATTTGTTTTTTATCTTCCTGTAATAGTTAATTCTCCTTGTATCTTGTACAGGGCTATACGTAAGGCATGAAGGAAACAAAATGGATTGTTTCAAAACTGACCTCATACACATTTGGTAAATTTCAATCTTGGAAGGCTTTTAAAAAGCAATTAGACAATTAAAGATGCTAAAAATATTTAAAGCACTTAAGCAGTAAAATGTGGGAAATGAAAATAGAAATATTTTCTCCTCATGAGAATTTATGTTTTAATGATCAAGAGATGATTAGATAAACTGTAATGAGTTCACAAAACATTTTAGAAGAGCTCATATAGTAACATAAGAAAGTTTTGAACCCAATAATGTGATGCACACGTGAGTGTGTCTATGCTTGTACTTATTTTAAGCCTCTGAGGACTTTAGTTACAAATTCAAGGTTTCTAGGATGTTGTCAAAGAAACTGAGATTGAGCAGTGCTTAGGTAGTTCACAGAAATGCTGACTTTTCTTTCTTGGCTCCTGAGTGCTCGCTAAGTGCTATGACTGAAGAACTACATTCTTAGTATACATGTATATTAGATTTTAATTATGTATTGTATTTTGTTGTTCAAACTGAAAATCACAGAAGCAGTTTTCTGCTGTTGAGCAAGTTCTGTCCATCCACTGGATTTCGGCTAATGGCAAGCATCTATATCTTCTATACAGGATTTAACAAGTTGAAGAGGACACTTTCAATAAAAAAAAAGGGTCCATTTCACTATAGCTCCTCCCCTACTGTTAGCAGAGGCCTCTGGAATAATACCACTAAAGAATAATGGGCGCTGCTATAAAAAAAATCATGAAGCTATTAGAAAAACAGCAATCCTAAAATAAAGATATTCCTGAGTGCACAAAAACAGCAGCTGTATTGATGCTTGCAATCAATTACTATACTATAAGGCATTTGGCATTCGCTCCTTGTGAAGAACCTATTATTTTGAAACATAATGCAGAGTCACAGCAGATGTCATAGTACATGCATACTGCATAGTATGCATAGGCCATGCATACTGCATCTCAGCCAGATAAACAGAGCCTTAAAAAGGCTAGGCTCTGTGTGCATCCTACATTAAAAAAAAAACAAACAAAAACAAACAAACAACAAAAAAAAAAAAACCAAAAAAACCCAATCCGTATCTCACTGCTCTAAACTGTTTTACCACATTTGGTTTTGGGATCATGACATTCATTACTGAGACTAAATCCATCATTATGCAGTTTGTTGAGGTGTTTAAAGGAAGCCTAAACAGAAAAGGTGAAGTTAACTTTCAATGCCTAGCTTCTCAGTTTCAAGGAATTTATGGATTCACATGCCTAAATGCGTGCAAATACATAAATGTAGGATTTGTAAGGAAAACACTAACAGAAATTCTGCAAGTCTGTACTCTCCTTAATACACAAAAAGTAAGGTTACCAGTATCTCAGAGATTTACTATCAGATGTTAATAAAGGGCTTAATTTTACTAGTACTTTAAATTGTAAAAGTAATTTACTAAATAATTTGGTCATATATTTGCTATTTTGTTATGAAATAATAGCTTAAGTGAATAAAATCAAAATAATTGGCAAAATAGTGTAACTAAATTTTGAAACATTTAAATAATTCTATATACATATTTATATCCTCACTAAATAAGATGCTATAATATATTCAACATTTTCATAGGTTGCAATATTTGGAATGTTAAAATGTTAATCATTTCCGTTGGGTCATATAGTTCCGATGAATTATTTATGTATGTCTGTGTGTATATATATATATATATATACGCCATAGAGAGATATATATCTCCACAGAAATATCATTATGTGTTTATTAAAATATGGTCATCTAATTACACAAGCATTGCAAAGACCATGCAATGATCCTTTTTCAAGATTAATATCTATGCAATAAACTTCGCAATGTTTTGCCATGGTATGAAGTTTAGCTATTGGAGCCTCTGAAGGTTTTCTGGATGTTAGTCTTAAAACTGCAGCAATATTAGAAACAGAAATGTTACTACAGAATATGGTAAAGATTCCAGAACATAACAGTATGAGTTTTACTCTCCACTGATTCTTGTAGGGTTAAATTGTGCTAGCCAAATCTTAAAGAGGTGAAAGGCAAATTTATTGACATTATTCAAATCACCCCTGACAGGGTGTTTTGGCTCCTTTTCTTTTTTTCTCTTTTTTTTTTTTCCCCCTTTTCAATATGAGTTGTTTGGAGTACTTGGTAATATGCTGGTTTGCATTCTGGGTGAAATGCAACTTTTTTTTAAATAATTTTGTTACTTGCAAATGCTGTACTTTTTTGTTTGTGCTTTTTTGGGTTTTCTTTTATTTTTTTTTTATTTGTGTTTTTCTAAAAACACATGAAGGATTTAAATGCATGCACTACTGCTCTACTAAAGCTCCCTTAGCAATCTTGATCCCAGGAAGCCTATGAGAGGTGAGTGTAGAAGGCCTTTCACAAGAAGTGCATGATAGAGGCAGAAACACATTTGCCTGTTAAAACAAATACGTTAATCATGACATCAGAGATACATACCCCTTTGCTTCTCTTTACCATCAAAAAGGATGGCTCACTTCAGCCTTGATTCTTTTAATTACTTCTATATTTATGTATAATTATGGAGTAGTAAAAAATGGTAAAATTGTCTTTGTTGGCTGTACAGGAAAGTCAGCATAAATTGTTTCTAAAGCATATCCAGGCACAAATATTTCTATATTAAGACAAAATGAAGTCATTTTGAGAGCAGCAAAAGAATTTTGACTTGTCAACAAAAGGAGGAAACATAATCTCTGAAGCAGAGAATTCCAACATAGAAAACAGATTAATTAAATGAGAGTCAGGAGCTTACATGGTGCAGTTTCAAATAAGTGGCCTCTTTTTAGTAACTGTTACCCGATATGTCAAGTAAAGGTTCCTACAGTAAAGTAGGTAATATTCTTATTTTAAATATTAACTTGAAATAATCTTTATTTGAATGCAATACAGGGTATAAGAGTCTTTCAAATGAATGTCTGTGAACACCATATCCTTAAAAATGTGAACCATAGTGTGTCTTTGCAGCCTTTATTTAAGAGATACCTACTCAGTTTCTAACAGCGTCCAACAACTTGAAATGTGTGCAGAAAATCCTTCTCTCCCTTGTGCCCGTACATATCATGCCTGCTTTAAACAAATTAACTGTAAGCATAAGAAATTATTTTATAGCAAGTTAAAGAAAAATGTGAAGTTATAAATTCAATCAGCCTTTCCAGAAGAGTAATGTCTATCCAGAGACAAATGCTTGAAATTACTCTGTTTTTTCACTTTACTGTAAGCCATTCTATTTTATGCTCATTTTCAAAGTCTAAGGAGGTCAGCACTATCAAAGATAGGCAGAATACCATCACTTAAATGCTTAGGAGCTTAAATAGGACATTCTTGTGTACCTTAAAGAAAAGTAATTCTGTGAAAGTGGTGTTCCTTTTTCCATCTCCAGAGATGTTCCCAGGTGTTTTAGAAGGTCTTCTATGTACACCCTCTCTTTTTACACATTTGAATTTGTTGAATACATCTAGCTTGAAGTTCATATTTTAAGTATCTGTCTTTTAGCCGTTACAACATTGGAGAGGCTGTATTTTAATGACATAAAAGAATAATATAATTGTATTTAATTTGTCAGTTTTTAAATGTCAGTGTTTTAGTTTAATTCACAATATGCTCTGAAAAGCCATGGATTATTTATTTATCTTATTATTTATGTGTTTATTTATTTATTCAGAAGAAGTTAAGACAGTATTTCAGTTAACCTAGTTTATTTGGTTTCCATAGATTTTTAACTTGACATACAATTTCCCCTTTTGCAAGTGTTAACCAAGATCTCATAGATTACAATCACAAGTCTGAGTAATAGTAATATGAAAGTGTGGACAAAGCTCCTCAAAGCTTCTATTTTGTCTTTTCAGAAAACTATTCAGGATAAGGTCCAGTGTCTTCTCACTCCTACCCTCGGCCACCTCTCTGTAAAGACAGAAATAAGGATTTGAGGATTCTTACTTTTTTAGTGCTGAATTTCCATATCATTGCTGCAATGCCAGGTCATTTTTATTTTTCTTTCTAATTTAGCAAACTTTATTTAAAGAAAGAATACTTGCATACTCATGATACACTTCACAGTAAAACTTTACTTACATTGTTGCAAGAATGCAATACAGGTATAGAAACCCAAGAAGCTGTGGATGCCCCATCCGTGGAAGTGTTCAAGGCCAGGTTGAATGGGGTTTTGAGCAACTTGATCTAATGGAAGGTGTCACTACCTGTGACAAGGTGAGCTGGAACTAGATGATCTTGAAGATCCCTTCCAACTCAAACCATTCTATGGTTCTATGAACTGATGTTAAAGGTTGAATACTCATCACTCTCTTTTAGCTGAAGTAATTTGGTAAACTACAACTGAACACATAACTCAGAATAGAATGGTAATAGATCTAGGAGCTTGTTTAACTTTTTTATGATATGAGATCTATATATGTGACAGCATAGACAAAGGATGTATTTCCCATCATTACTTAAATCACAACAAAATCTATAAATCTATTAAAAATAAAAAAATGTAGTTAATGCCACTCCTTTGGTGGTGCTTAGCTTGCAATCATTATTGCAGAATGCTGTTTCATTTTCTTCTGAGGTCATAATCAAAAGGATTTGAACAGTATGTTGAAAATTATGACTTAAATCCTCTTAGTCAAGTATTTAGAAGGAATCAAAATAAGTCATTTTGCTATGCTTAATGGAATGGTTTCAGTTTATCTTTTGATGTAATTAGCAAATCCCGTTAAACCCCATCAGATAAGTTTGGGTGCATTTTTTTTTAGTGAATGAAGAAAGACTTATAAACACAGAGATACTCAGTATACACACACGAGACTGAGTTGTCAGTGCAGTCTAATCCAATTCAAAGCCTTACCGGCTATATCATCATGTCACCACTTACTTTACAAATAAAAATGCATTTCACTCAGGTGCAGTTACTACCTTCTCTTGGGCAACAGACTGAAGAGAAAAATTAATTATGGTAGATGTTCTGAAGCTTTTCAAGCTGGAAAAGTTTATTTTTCTTAACTTTTTTTTGGGGGGGTTATTTTTTTCAGTTTAAAATTTATTTCTGTGAAGAAATTTAAACTTATACTCAGCATCCTTGAAACCATTCGTTGTTAAGACTAGAAAAATATCATTGAGGGTGGTGAGGCCCCGGAATGGGTTGCCCAAGGAAGTAGTAAATACTCCATCCCTAGCAGTGTTCAAGGCCAGGTTGGATGGAGTCTTGGCTGATATGATTTAGTGCGAGGTGTCCCTGCCCATGGCAAGGGGTTCGGAACTTGATGATCCTTTCCAACCCTAACTATTCTATGATTCTATCATTTGCTGAAGAACAAGTCTTGCAAAACTCCTCTAATGTCAAAATTTTGACTGAAAGATCTGACCACATAAAACTGGATTTTTTTTTATTTTTCTATTTCAACTTTGAAATTATACATATAATACCAGCTAGAAAAAGATTCAGAAAAAAGCATGATCAAAAATTTTTACTCTCTCAGTTTTTACTAAGAAGTTTTTGACTGACAAGATGAGTTTCTTTTAATATAGCTCAAATGAGAAGTAACTTGAATCATTTCAATATGTAGGATATATCTGTCTGAAAGTCTGTGTTATTTTGAGTCTTGTAGGCATATGTGATACTTCATTCAGTCGTGGTGCACTGCTGCACTAAAGTCTGCACACATCAGACTTCAGCAAGTTGGTTGAATCATGGCCAGAGACCTCACAAAATTTGCCTATTGTTACTAGTTAATTGCATGTATAGGGTGCACAGAAATATTATGCCAAGATCAATGTATATTTATGTTATATTTATGTTAATGCCCATTAGCTTCTAATATGCAACATTTCATATAACCGACATGCTGATTTTATTGACTGAATGTCCTATGGAGCTAGATTAGAACTGTCTCATTTTGTGACGTAATCTATGAGATTGCCTAGAACTACGTAGTCTGAAACTGTAGTAAATGGATATAGCCAATGTTTGTACAACTAAAACAAATTAAGTATGAAATTATGCAGTTTAAAAGTGAATGAAATGTACTACTTAATTTCATCTAGTTTGACGTGTGGCATGGAGACAGACAGCACAGAAAGTCAAGTATTTTGACTTCCACTAAGTTGCAGATTTCCACTAACTTGGCACCAGTTGGCAATACTTAGTTATTACATATAAATAAATTCTCCATGTTATGGATGTTTCCCTTTTTCCCTGTGAAGGTTCTTATTTCCTTTAATAATTGCTAGCTACGCAACAAACATGAAACACAATTTACAGCAAATTGATTAGTGTTAGACCAAGGTCACTGGAAAATAAAATAAATTGAAACCATGAAAAGCACATAAAATAAGAAATAATAGAAAAGGTCAGTCAAAAGATAATGAGGTCAGTGAGTTGTACATCATCAACATATTAGTAAAACTATAACCACGAGTCCTTCATGAAGTTAGGCAGACTGTACTTCCATAATTCTCAGTACTGAATTTAAGACAAATAATAATATATATTTACTTATCTCACATGCAAAGTTATTGAGAAAAAGATGATTGCTTACACAAACACTAATTTTATGGTTTCTTTTAAATGCTTTCACTGTTTTAATTATCTTTTTAAAATTGCAAAATGTAAATTTTTTTTTTTTTTTTATAATTTAATAAATTACCTTGTCAGCAAATATCCTCTACTTCAGAAGGATGGGATGTGTAGAGATAAGTTTTCCTGGTCATTTTATTTTAGTCTTATATTGTTATGGTAGAATGTCCTTTTTACCTAAACCCTCCCCTGAAATAAATTCTGGAATGTATTTTTGTTACCAAAAAAACTAAAACGCATCACCTGTCTCAAATCCAGGATATATTTTGGGGTTTCTTTTCAGACACTAAGAAGGAGTTCCAATTTCCATCTTACTTTCGTTTCCAATAGCTTTTTTTTTTCCTCTGTTGACATCTAAGGATTTTTCTTACCTTTTACTTTACATGACTTCCAGAGTGTAGTGAGACAAAACAAAAAAAGATCTCAAAATAACAGCTCTGCTTTCTGTTCTAACCTGGTAACTATTGCCCACATAAAATATGGAAAGAAAGTATATACCAGTAGTTCAGAAAAACTCCCAGAAAGATAAATTTATCGGTTCCAGATCACCAAAACAGAACATACCTACATGACCAATGGGATAAAATCAGGCCAAAATTAAACTTTTTACAGTTGTTTTTTTTTTTTTTTTTTGATAGACAATTTTGATAGACAATTCCAAATTATTTTTACATGAGTCAAAGATTTCTTTCCATTTTCAATCATGAAAATCAAATATATGTCCTTAGTTTAGCTGCAACCTCTCAAAGACAACAGAGAGATATTGAGAGATTCCTAGCTATATTTATAATATATTTAAAATTAATGAAGCTGGTTTGACATTCAGTCCAATAAATCTGGATGGTCTTTCCAAGGAATGTGTGCGTAGTTTAAGGGATATAAGAGATCTTAGTATATATGGATGCAAAAAAATCTATGAGACAAGGACAGAATTTTGAAGCCATCATTTTATCTTTGTGCAAAATATTCTGCAAAAGAAGATCCATCTGCTTCTTATGCCTGTAATTAGCCATTTACACAAGACGGCAAAAAGTCCTTTAATGACTATTTAAAAATCTTAACTTGCCACTTAACACAGATCCTTATGACAGCATCAGTCTGTTGGTGCAGAAGTGGCCTATTTTTCATTCCTGATACTGTGAACAAGATTTGTCCATGGTCTGAATTTTGAGGGTATAGATTATTTTCCAAAGATATTTAATTTTTTTT
The DNA here is from genome assembly GCA_026283785.1 of Coracopsis vasa. Taxonomy (NCBI): domain Eukaryota; kingdom Metazoa; phylum Chordata; class Aves; order Psittaciformes; family Psittacidae; genus Coracopsis; species Coracopsis vasa. The sequence goes on along the minus strand of JANHGB010014228.1, from coordinate 5,743 downwards.
AATCTTTTCTTCTCTGTAAATATCCACACAGTTTCATTTATTAAATGTCTAGACTGGATTATTTATTTTAATCTAGTTGTTGAATTTGTAACTTGCACAAGATAAGAATAAATTCTCCTTTTGTAAAGTGAAAGAAAATGACAATGACAGTCACAAGGCAGGTAAAATATGTATAAAAATACTTTTTGAAGTTACACAAAAAATTTTGTAATAACTAAAATAACCCAGCAACCCTTATGGATAGCCAGCACAATTATTCAGAGTTGCACGTGACGACATGCATACACATATGCAGTCTCCCAAAAATATCAAATGGGCATAAAGATAATATGACTGTTTTAACAGAACATTAATAAGAACCTTATATTTCAGAATATTTTCTTTTCTGCACTGCTTCAGGGACATTTTAGTTCTGGAGAAGATGAAGCATTACTGGCATATAGCTGGCTGCTAAAAATTCAGCTATATTGTTTCATGGCTTTGTCCAGTGCTGCTTATAGCAATGAAAATTTAACTGGTATTACATTTGGAAAAGGGTAAAATTTTGTGAATAGAGGTAGCCTTCTGTTGAGTTGTGGTAATTTTTAAGAGATAGTGAACTTAGATTACTGTCTAAAGTGTGTGCTGGTTCTGTCTCATGATTTTGGCTGCTGAATATCAATATTACTGCAGAAGTCCTTAGTATCACAAGAAGGCAAGAGGTTAAACAAATAAACTACATGGAAATATGACATTACTACTTTCTGCCACGAGTTATGTGGTTTTTTTTCATCCTTGGAATATCTGGGAATGGAATGAATGATCAAAAGCTTTCTTTCAGGTATTGCGATCTTATTCTTTCCTTATGAACACTTTATCTTTTTTTTCAAGTTGTCCAGGAGGTGTATGTATCTTTCTTTTCTCCTTAGCATACATGAGCTCCTGCTGGTCTTCATTAAGAAAATGATTCTGATGAAAGCTCAAGTACCACCCAATTATTGTCTTACAGGTTCAGGAAATGTTTCAAAGATTTCTTTCTTCTTCACTCTCTCTTTGCTACTGCATAGTAGTGACCGTAACAATGCTGTACAGAGCAGACAAATCACTTTCTCTATTTCCTGCTATTTATTAGGTATTTAATGTAATCAGTGCAATCAGTTCTTCTATATTATACAGAGTATCTATGATATTTCCAAGATAATACTCTCTAGATTATTATTCCTTAAAATATCCCTCAGAACTTTACAGATATATCCTACCTTCTGAATTCTCAGATGTGCTTGATTGCAGTAAAATTCAGTTTTCTGGATTCAATCAATTTATCCGAGATATTAAGATTATGGTAGCGCTAGGGTTATCCTTCCCTCTTATTTACTTACTTTCTCCCCCAGTCTCTGTCATCAGCAAATTTTATTATCAAAGATATTTAGATCATTGGTCTATATAACTGATAAAAGAGCATCAGTGTCATACCCAATATCAGTTCTTGAACTACCCTATTAGATTATGCTATGTACATTGATATCTCATCATTAGCAATGACAATTTAAGTTGCAATATACATGATATCAAACATGAAATCAGAGTTCTATTCAGTGGGAGATAAAGCAGCTGTAAAATGTATCTATCTTTTTCAGAGAAAGGAGAGGCCACTAACTGTTTTAGCCTGAGCTATAGTAGGTTACTGTCTATTAATAATTTGTACATGGGTATAAATAAAAGCAGGTTCTTTGACTGCTAAATTATTTTATTTTATTTTATTTAGATTTTTTTTATCACTTTCTGTGTCTGAAACCGAAAAAGCCCTACTTCTATATCCAGATTAGAAACTGTACTGTACTCTGACTTACAAGCCGGCAATTCTATGATCTAAGCCTCCAAAGAAAAGAAAATTTTACAGTCATCTTAAAATACACAGAAGCAGAACATGCATAACTCAATAAAATCCTACTCTTGATGACAAGAAGTTGAGTCAGAAAATTAAGATAAATTCATGTCTGTCTTGCAAAAATTCAGACAGGAAGGAGGAAGACAGCTGCAGCTAATGTTTCTGGAGTTTCCTGTCTAGTTCTTTTATTACCTTAATTTAAAATGAGTTTAGTGCTAATAAAGTTTCTAAGCAAAGTGAAGTTTCAGATTGCAGAGAAGAGTTTGATTGTCTAGAGAAAAAGGCCGATGACTGTGCAGGATCCAGGCCTCTATCCAAAGCACAGAATTAGATTAGCTATAGAATGCTAGCTTTTTCTGCTGCAAAGATTAGGAAACAAACATCTCTCTTGGATTCATCTACTTACTTTTGTAATATGCATAAGGAGCTTAGTAATTATAACTGCTGTGTAAAGAAAATAGCAATATCCTCCTTCTGTGGCTTTATTTTTTTCAGTATGTGGCTAGCTAGCTGGGAAATAAATATGCTCGATGGAATTCACATAAAAACCTGATGCTGACATTTGTGTGTTCAAGAGATTGCAATTTTGACCAAATTTAAACAGGCAGTTGAGTTAACTTGTACAGAGACAAGAAAATTCCTAAACTTGATCTTTTTCATATCAAATTATTATTGTGAATAATTATAATAATTTTGTCTTGCTGCTAATATGTTTTTGCATAGGGCATCCCATTTGACCTTTTCCAAATGTCAGCACTAGTATTTAACATGAATATGCTTCACAGACACTTTAAACACTCATATAATGTTTAATATTAAAAGAGAATAATCTTGGTATTTGTATTCAAAATGTCACTGAATATTGCATGAACAGCGATCATGCTGGCTTAATCACAAGATGTGTATCTGAACCCTGATACTATCAGATAGCTTAGGAATTTAGTATGGAAGAGAATTGTTTATTCATGCTTCTCTGTTTTTTAATTACTGAGTGTTTATAGAACACTCTTCCTTTGTAAGAAATTTGGTCATAGGGATCTGTCTTGAATTATTGCCTGGAAATAAGTAAAAAGAAAACAAACTTTTAGTTCCTTCTGTTAATGAAGATACATCTTGATGTTCTTGGATTCTTAGAATTCCAAGGTATGAATAAATTGGAGACAACATTCAGTGAAAGACCTAATTTCAGGAACCTAGTGCCCAAATGGACTAAGTATTAAGGCACTCCAAGCAGTAAGAAACCTTAAATGAGCAATTTGAAAAAAAAAAATTCAGTAAGCACTTTTAATGGACAAAATTCTTACAATGAACCAGTAGGAAGTATCACATGCTGTGTTCTTGAAAAAGAAAGAGTTCTGAAGTCAAATACTCTGAAATTCTTCTCCATCCACTTTGACTTAAATCCTAGAATTGCTTTCCAATGGAAGGTTCCTTCAATCACTGTTTTCAGGATAATTCTTTAAGACCTGTTAAGTTTGTCTAAAACTTGAATTTTTGGCTGAAAGCTTTGTCTTGAGATTTTCAAAGCTATCACCAGGAAAGGGAGATATTTTTTTACAGTTTTCCTCAGATTTAGGACCTTTAAGTCCACATATCCAGAGAAATTCTGTATCCACTGGCTTAAGGGGGAAGAGAAAACAAAACACTTACTTGATCATGAGAAAAAGCAAAGGAAGAGGGAGGAGCCTTTAGCCTATTCTCAGTTAGTAAAAGCAAATTTCAGGACTAACTATTCTGCAGAAACCTGTCTGATTATATTTATTTTTATTTATATGGTATCCCCTTTTCTTTGTTTTGTACATTCAATATGCCAGCCTCATTTAGTCGGCCCACTTTCTAAGGAAGGTGGATGTGAAAACCTAAATTTTCAAGACTTTGTATTTTAATGCTGAGATTAAAGACGGGAAAATAATATTTGAGTTAAAAAAAATGACAAATGAATAAATGAGGATTCGCATCTCTCTTCATGACTGTTCTTACTGCTACATAATAATATTATACACTTGTCTGTATTGAATTTCATTATTCTGTGAAGAATAATATTATTCCTGTTGAGCAGAGCAACTGTCTGGCACATTCTGGAGGTATCTATGTATTTTGCACGTGTAATAGCCTGAGCTAGGCAGGTACAACAAGTTTGAAGGAATTGTGACACCTCAGATGTACATGATAGATCTTCTGGCAAATTATAAGCAGAAAATTTTAATTATGCATATTCAAGCACAGGATTTGGAGTACCTAAATATCCATTGACCCAAGACCCAAGTAGGGACTTAAATAAAGCTAATAGTAATGTTATCATACCAATCTTGATACAAAATTAATTGAAGGTAATAAATGGAAGCGTTCTCTCAAATGTTATTTCTGGAGGTATGTAGTGACTGGTGTATCCCTGGATTCAAGAAGATTGATGACTGTGAGTCCTATGTCTTCATAGAAAAACCTCGTTTCAGTTACATTTCACTATTTTTATTGTATTTCTCTAAGAGTTTTCTGTGAGTTTCATCTGCTGCCTGACAGATATTTTAGATAAAGCCTACAACTTATTTTTCTACTATCAAGAAAATAATTCTTTATCAGAAAGAAAATCACATGCCTCATTGTCATTTAATTAAGATGTCACTTATGAAAAACAAGTCAACAAAAAAAAAAAAGAAAAATATCTTGTCCCAGGCAATAATTACACCACCTGAAAAGCAGAAGCAAATAATTTTTAGAATTGCTGTAAACTTCTTCAAACCTCCCGCTAAGGGAGGTTCTGTTTCTGAGATACATGTGTTCCTGCACATCTTCATGCTGTTTTTCAGTATTATTTATTCTATTCTAAATTCATAGTGACTAGATTGTAGTATGACTGGGTAGATATCTGCTAATAAAATAATAATTTACAATATGTTATCACATTTGTATAAAATAAATGGGCTTTTAAATCATAATATGCATGCTTGTATATGGTCAAAAGGGGCAAAAATGAACATTTATTCTAATAACCTTCTTACACACCACTTTTACAACTAGAAGAAACAGCAAGGATGTTTTGATATCAATGAAAACTCCCACATGTTTGTATACTAAGAGCTCCATTTAGTTTCTTACACTTTCTTAAGCTGCTTCCTTGACAACTTCTGCTGTAAAAATTTTTTTTACAGAAGAGGTACACTTTTTCTAACATCATTTTTTTTTTTGATGGACAAAATTTTTTGTAGAGGCAACTTCTCAAGCATGAGATGGGAGATTGGGAGATCCTCCTTATTTCTCCTTCTTGCTGCACATTCACGGTTTAGAAAGGTTAACAGACTGTGGTTTATTCCTACAAGAAGATGAGTGCTGCTTATGTTAATTCATGAAAGCCAGGAATTAACAGTTGAATATGCTTTGTGGCTTTGTTGGGTTTTGGTAATATTATTTTGTCTTAATGAGAAGAGGAGTCAGGAAAAAAGCCTTAAGTTCTCCTCTAAAAACATTTTATTTTGCTGTATGGAAAAATGTTGGAGTGTTGGATGTGTAGAGAAGCATCTAAACAGTTTTGGGCATGAACGGTCATGTAAGGAAAGGGAAGGAACAGTAAGAAAGAAGGAATACTTGTTTATATGAGAATCTTCTTAATTTGTATTAGAAAATTAGAAATCCAGAAAGTTCCTCGATTGTGTGGAAGACAGCTTCCTTCTGCAAGTAATAGAGGAGCCAACAAGGAGAGGTGCCATGCTTGACCTCGTGCTCACCAACAGGGAAGGGCTGGTTGGAAATGTGACACTCCAGGGCAGCCTTGGTTGCAGCGATCATGAGATGGTCGAGTTCCAGATCCTCAGGACAGTGAGAAGAGCGTGCAGCAAGCTCACTGCCCTGGACTTCAAGAGAGCAGACTTTGGCCTCTTC
>JANHGB010014227.1:0-17676 GCA_026283785.1 Coracopsis vasa | reverse complement strand
GGACCTTAAAGACCTTCTGGTTCCAACCCCCCTGCCATGGGTAGGGACACTTTCCATTAGACCAGATTGCTCCAAGTCCCAGCAAACCTTGCCTTGAACACTGCCAGGGGTGCGGCAGCCACAGCTTCTCTGGGCAACCCTCATAGAGAAGAGTTTTTTTCTTAATGTCTAATTTAAATCTCTTCTCTCACAGCTTAAAGTCATTCCCCGTTGTCCTGGCACTACGTGCCCTTGTAAATTGTCCCTCCAGCTTTCTTGTAGGCCCCTTTAGGTGTTGGAAGGTGCTCTAAGGTCTTCCTGGAGACTTTTCCAGGCTGAACAACCCCAACTTTATCAGCCTGTCTTCATAGGAAAGGTGCTCCAGCTCTGTGATCAGAGCCCCACTGAGGAGTTGGGGCAGACCGTTGGCATGGCACGTGGTGGCATGGCACATCTGTACTGTCTGTCCACTGGCTGTTTGTCTGGGGCACTGCCTGCTTGCTGTACCTGCTAAATGTGGGCTTGCAGGTTCCTAGAATGAAATTGAGATGCTCTAGGTGTAAACGCACCAGCTGTAGATTTGAATGCCTGTCTAGCTTTGTGTTGGAGTAGCTTATGGTAAGCCGTATTTTCCTTTCTGCCCCTGAATAAGCTTCTCTTAGTGATGGTGAGCAAGATTTATGTGGCAATTTGAGCAGCTGCTCTCCTGGGAGTGTTTTTGGTTTGGCTTTTTCTTCCTGGAGAATTGTGTATAATCTGCCTATTGGCTCTGAGGAGAGCTAACAACACCTGTAGCTGACTGTTGGGCAAACAGAGGGTAGTCCCTTCCCCAGAGCTGATGGCTGAGGCTGGAAATCCCTCCTGTACAGAGAGCACTGAGTCTGACTGTTTCTTTATATTATGTGTGTTATCTTGTGTAATGAAAGTGACAAACTGTTATTGGTGGCACATCTAATGTTATTTTAGTGTGGTTAGGAATGCTGTATCCACAGTAAGACTGGTGGAAGGTCCCACTGCAGGAGTGATCCTGACCCCCATTACCTATGTGCCTGTACCTTCATGCCTTCTGTGGTAGTGTCTGGAGCTCACTGCCGGTGTACTCTGAGTTGCTATAAGCCAGTTGTGTTAGTAGGAAGGCTTGTCACAGCTCTCGGCATCTTGTATGTGCTGTGAAAAAATGGGGCTTATTTGTCGAGGAAGTTATGGGATGATCGGATCAAGTTTTAACAGTATGTGGGCAACCACAGCTGTATTCAAAGGATATTAAACTGGGACTGCAGACGTGAGTGCCACTTGGCTGTCCAGTCTGAAGCCCCTTCAAGGTTATTGCCTTTGCTGAATCGTAGAGTCACAGAATCCCAGGTTGGAAGAGATCTTGGGGATAATCTGGTCCAACCTTTCTAAGCAAAGCATGACCTAGACTAGATGGCCCAGCACTCTTGTCTAGCTGAATCTTAAAAGTGCCCACTGCTAGGGAGTCCACCACTTCCCTGCAGAGGTTATTACAATGGCTGGTTGTTTTCATGGTGGAAAATTTTCCACTTGTGTCCAGTTGGAATCTCTCCAGGAGTAACCTGGAGTGAGTACCCATTACCCCGTCTTCTCCACATGACTCCTTGTGAGCAGGAAGTCTCTGTTTTCCTTGTAGCCACCCTGCATACTGCATACTGGATCTGCTTTTGAAGCATCTCTTGTCCTGCTGTTGTTTCCAGTCTGACATTTAGGAACACTCAGGTCTTTCTTGCTTTCTCTCTTCATTGTAAGTGCACATTTGTGTATTGCTTCATGTGAGGAAGCCAGCTCTGGGAGGCAGTGGAAGCGAATGCAGGCAACACTGCTTCAGTTTCCCAGACGTGATTGCTCATGGTTGAGTGCCTGCACTTCCGGGTGCTGGTGGAGCAATGCAGCCTTCCGTGTTTGTTGTGTTGTGTTGCTTGCGCTGGGTTCTGTAGGGTAAAGAGTCACTGGTAGAAATTCAAAGGGGGAAAAGGTTAGTATGCCAGAAGACTGTGCTATAATGGGCACCATTCTGAAGATTTTTGTATTTAATCCAAAATTTTCCAGAAACCAATTTGGAGTCAAACTTTTGTTTTATTTTTATAATCATTTAACTTCTGAAGACTGACTGTCCTTTATTTATACGTAGGAAGAAATACTTATTGCATGTAGTTGGCACTGGAGTTTGGGCTTTTAGTAAAGGTTTAGCATAGGTAACTGTTAAATTAAAGCTATTTGTTTGCCTCTGTAGTATTGTGTTTAGCTGGTGACAGATGCCTCAAAGCCTTCTGGATCAAAGCAAGCATTGTGGAGGCATGGGGGCTTTTGTTGCTTTTGCTGTTTGAATGAATTGTCTTACCTAGAAGAGCTAGTGTCTGTCCTAGCTAATGAATGAGAATCTATAGCATCCATAACTAAACTGTTGGCACCTATGAGTACATCAGTAGGGTGGGGGTTGTGGAAGGTATGTTAGCATGGCAGGGTGCTGGTACTAATGGGAGTTACGGAAAAGATGGCACAGGGAACAGCTTGAACTGAGGCAGCTAAAAGCAAGGATCTTGGGACTGCATCAGCAATTTGCAGAGGCCTGTTGGGAGATGGAAACTGAGAAGATGGAGCTCTCTGAATACGAAGAGCAGGCATAATATGTCATTATCTTATTTCCTAGCACTCACCGAGTGCGGCTTTTATTCAATATGTGAGCATATTCTGTTTGAGGGTTGGGGTGGTTTTTTTTTTTTGTTTTGTTTTGGTTTTTTTTAAACACAAAAGCTATCAGAAGAATAGATATTTGAAATGACTGAAAAATAGCACAAGCTACCTATGTAAATCAATTGCAGTGAGTGCTGAGTTAATTCTGCTGATTACTTCCACAAGTTTGTGCTGCATTGCTGTACAAATAACTTGAAATCTGCTGTGCAATTTTGGGGGGATTTGTGCTTTTTTTCTTCATCTGTGCAATGATATTTCTAGTGTGGTTTACAACTTCAGATTTAGGTTGATGCAGTAAGGTTTTTTTGACCCATAATTAAAGACATAAAGGTAAAATAGTTACATTATTTCTTCAGTTCTTCAGTTTTAAAAACTTGGGTGTTTTTGTTTGGTGTTTTTTGGGGGGGTTTTTTGTCCTCTTTTTTTTTTTTTTTTTTTTAGAAGTATTGAGAAAATGCTTGCTAAAAAGGCCTGGTAGAACATGAAGTCCTGAGATCATGATTTCTTTGTTTTTGAAAATAAATTACTTCCAAAGCTGTCTGGGAAACTGTATTTTAAAAGTAAACTGATGTGGGCAGTGATCACAGAGACATTTAGTCAGTGGTTTGCATACCTTGTTCTGCTCTAAATCAGTCCCACTCAACAAAAATGTAATGGGTCAACCTAGGTAGGTATATACCTGGTCTTCAACATGAGGTCTCAGAAAAGGTGTGAGGAGGCTGGTGGACAGAAAGAAGGATTAGTGTTGGCTGGGCTTTCAGTTACCCCTGGTTCCCCTGAGGTGGAGGGTGCTCAGCACTTGACCAGGAACCCCCTTGGGCTGTGCTTGCCATCCCACACAAGCTGCTGAGCTGTGGCACTCAGTTTATTCATGACTAATGAACCTTTGAAGAGTTCAGTTGAACGGGGATAAGTAGGGATTTGTGCTTCAGCCATCACCTTTTCTTACTGAACTTGGCAAAACACTGAAGGGATGCACTTCCATTTGTTTTGTTGAAAGCCAGTATCTCTGCAGACATGTGAGCTGGCTTGTTAGAAGATGCTAATTTGTTCTTTTTAAACTCCTGTAGATTCTAGAGCATACTGTGTTCCCAGAACAGGCACTTGTAAGGCTTTCATACTCTTGCTTGAAGTGACTCCTTTGCTGATGTGTAAGGTGTGTGAAACTACTTCAAGACTGCCACCAGTTTGCAGTCTGAAAGATGAGTTATTATTCTAGCGACTTGAAGAAACCTTATGGTAGAAATGTGTGTAGTACACAGCGTGCTTGGATAACATGTATGTATTCACCATTACCATATGCTTCATGTGGCTATAGACAGTATGTGAGCTGATGTTGATTGCCTTAGTTCTTTTATTTTGCAGGAGATGATGAGTTTGGTGATGGCAGTGCAAGTTTTCCAGCTGCTGTTTTAATTATTGTGCAATATTGAATTTCATATTGTGTTACAACTTCATGAGTATCCGCAGGTGTTTTCAGGTACGTAGAAGTGATAGTACAAAAGGTTGTCTTAAGAGATCTAAGGTAGGTTGATGGTTAGATTTTACTCTTTAATTTTTCTGGGGGAGGATAAGCCTACGGGACAGGGTCTGATTCTGAGGCACCCTGCTCCTGTGGTAACACATGTCTCTGATTGCTCAAATGCTGTGATACAGGACTTACGCCAGACTGTCAGGAGAGGAACTCCTGAGAGGGACAGGCCTACATCCTGGTGTGCGTCGCTGTCCCATGAGCTGGCTGTGCTGGGCTGCTGGCGGGTACCCTGTGGGAAGCCTTTCTTGCTGGACGCTCACTTTCCTCTTGCAGAGGCAGCTAGTTGGAGCCCTGCCACTCTGACAGGGAGCCCTTCACCCTTAGGGAAAGGCAGCAATGCCACGGTGCCAGGCTCCAGTCTGCAGGGAGTGGGAAGGGCAGGGTGGTATTGGCACCGTGTGCTTCTGATGGGGCTGTGTCCTGGTGTCGGCACGGCTGCTTGCCTTGCTGGCAATGAGGTCCCGGATCTCGGACTCGCACTTACCTCCCTGTTTCTGTGAAGGTGTCACAGCTTGTGAGGCCAGGCCTCCACAGTAACTCCCCTTTCAGAAACTTCCCTTGCTATGGGGGTTTTGTCTGTTGCCTTTCACATTTACTCCTCACTGTCATGTAAAGGAAAGAGGAAGTTGGCCTTTTCTGAGAGTAAAGTATGAAGATAATGGAGAATGTGATACTTTGTCTACACACAAATGTTACGGTGGGAATCTTCACCAGCACAAGTGCTGATCTTCAGAAAAACTGAGAAGCTCAAAGTCTTGGCCTTCTGTACAATAATCACTTGCATAACATACATGTATACAACATCTGTACATCAAATGTTTGTGTCTAATAATAACGTATGGAATTTCCCTATACGCTGAATGTGTTGCACAGGGAATGAAGTTAAGATCTTTACCATCTTCAAAATGAAGCTTTCTTGTTTGGCTTGTGTCTTAAACATGTTTGGGGTATTTCATAAGAAAAAAGAGCAGTTATGGTAGCTGGAAGAGCTAATGGGAGAAAAAAGACAAAATGTGTACAAATGCATGGTAACATACAGTATTTCATGTTTACTTGTACTTACGAGGCCAAAGAAATAACTCTGGAATTGTAAATATTGTGCTGCAAATCTTGACAAGAAGGCTGTACACTGCTGAAAGTGATGGTTTACAATGTGGCTGGTGTGTGTGTGGGATAGGACAGACAGCAGCTGTGGAGGGAGGGCTGTGAAGCGTTTGGATCAGGAGGTGTCCGGTGTGGCACTGTACTGTGCCAGAGCTGTGCTGGAGCAAGGCAGCAGGCCAGCCTGGGGGACCCAAGTGAGGGATGAGACCCCAGCCAGGCTTCAGGTGAGGCTGCTGGGACCTACCCTTGCCCGGCTTGAGATGGGAGCCCCTGCTGCTCCTGGCCCTGGCTGGTCCTGTCATGTTGTAAGTCTGCTGGTGTTGGCATGGGGCTGTACACTTGCCGCCTTCTGCTTTGGGCCTTAATGGTGATAAATCTCTTGTACGTAGACTGCTGGGTGAATGTGGGGCTTGGGCAAAGATGTCTGCATAACTGGAGGGCTTGAAGTGCTGACAGGAGTCTTTCAAACTTGATGTATGTTGTTTCTAATGTGAGGCGAGCTGCTGCGGTCCTGGGAAGATGGATTAGGTTGTGCCTGCTTAAGATTCAGGTCACTGCCATGCAAATTTTTCATTCAGTATGTGAACAGTGGGTCTTTTAAGAATTTGCCTGACCCACATAGGGCTAGTTTTAAACCCTCTGTAGCCGGATGATAAAGTTCTGTGCTTATTTCAAGCCACTTAATCTTGTCTGCTGTCTCTGCTGGTGCTGCTTCTCACTGAAGGACCAACTTCCTGACTACCAGCGTATTGCTTCTCCACCATTCCTGCTTAGGACAAGCTTTGCTGGTATACAGCGAATACAGGGATGGTAATTCCTGGCTGGAAAGCAAGATGGAGTGCTGTGAGGCAAATATGATTGTAGAAATAGTTTGGTGGGATGGGAGAGTAGCTAAAGATGGTCTTGTCAAGTAGATTGTCTGTTCTGTTGTGGTAAGGATTTGGTGGCCATCTGGCTGATGATGGGGTGTTGTTCTGCTGTTATCACAGGATTGTAAGCACTTGTCACATATATGAGTATTTAGAGTTTACATCGTGTGTGTGTACTTATATCTACTTGTGCATCTAAATACACTTTTGTCGTTCAGCTTTCACAGCAAATACCAGAGCTCTTTGGCTTGCCTCTGTCTAGACTTTGTTTAGAAATTATTAGTATTGCAATGAAAATCACTAATTAATATATTGCTAATAATAAATCTCAACTTGTCATGACATTGTCATTAGTTTCTACAAATGATCTATTCTGTGTGGCCTGGATTCTAACTTGGTAAAACTGCCTATTAATTTTTATCTTTTTCCTCTTACAGTAAAAAATGGCATTTCAGAAGGCAGTGAAAGGAACTGCTCTCATTGGAGGAGGTGCCATAGCAACAGTTTTTGGCCTCTCTCAATTTTCTCAGTATAGAAACAAACACGTAAGTATTAATTATGATTTCTGATAAAATACGAAACTTAAAATCTGTTTGAGCGTATGTTAGGCTTATACAGATAGTTTTGTTTGGAAAGGAATGCCAAGAGGCTCTCAGCTTGGTTTGGTGGGTGCTAGTCTGGAGGATGGCATTAACGATAGTTCACTGTTGTAGTCTTTAACCAGTGGGGAAGTGTGATTGTTGTAAATTGTTTTTCTTGTTTAAAAAATTACCCTTGTGTACTACTCAGGATTTTACTTAGGTGCAGGAGAAGTGGAAACCTCCACTGAAGTGTAAGCACTAAGTAGAGTTTGGATAGTATTTTCAAACTTGCAAGCTTGAAGTGAAACCAACAGGACTACCTCTGTAAATCTCAGCTTTAGACCAGTCATGGTGCCAGCTCTTACTCAGTTCAGAAAGGTGAAGGCTGTTTGAGGGTAGGATCTGTGCCACAGAAGTCAGTGGTGAGGCTTCTGTTGCTTTTGGTGGGCATCAGCTTCTGTCTAGGTGGGCACAATCAGACACTGGTAAGCTCAAAGCACTATTCAGTGCTCTATTCCAGGTAGCTAGGGTACAGGCAGGATAAACACCCCAAACACTGAAGGATGATGTTGGAGACTTGCTGTTAAGGTAGTGATAGCAGGAAGAGATGCAGTAGATACCTATTCTATTGATTCTTGCTGTCATAGAAAACAGATTTCATTGACGTATCTTCTTCTCACAGTAGACTCAGAGTCACCATGCTCTTTTAGCTTGCTTCTTGATGCAGAAGCCAAGGAGAAATCAGTAAAAGGAACATGAGTTATGAACTGGTTTTAGGCAGAGCTGGTGTGAATCAACAACTATTCTTTGTCTTAAAGCAAATAAATCCTCCTTGTTTTAACACAGTTGTGCCGTGATTTAGAGTTTTGTAAAGTAACCACATCTAGACTTAGTAGATGAGTATAAGGGAACATGTCTTCTTCTCTTGAGTTAAATGTGGGCTGTGAGGCTGACATCTTGCAGTTGGCCAGAAATATTTGCAATCAGTGTTCTGTAAAATGATTGAAGTAGGTGTAGTGAGAGCTGTAGCCTGATTTGCTTCAATCTAGGTTTGGAAAAAGCTTAAGCCGAAGAAATACCTCTTTCTTCTTTTGAGAGGGTATCAGTGTGAGCAGCTAGGTGAGCAGGTGCTTGTTTCATGTGGTGTTTTCTGCTTCTCACCTTGGAAATATAATCAGTCAGCTCTTCGTCTAGACAATGTGTTACTCTGTGAATTGCTTTAGTTACCACACATTCACTATAAATTGCCATTCAAATTGGGCAAACTGAAGATAGGAAAGAAGTAGATCTTAATGGTCTAGTTGAAGGTAAAACAGTGGGTAATGAGAAGGAATCTTCACTGAGCTCCATGAAGGTGTGTATTATGTCTGAATAAATGATACTTCGAAGCTTCTGACTGTTTCTATGGGGAGGAGTAACAGCAGCTGAGGTATTAGTAAAGCAAATGAGATGAGTCATGTCTAAGGAACCTAGCTGGAAAGCGGATAAGACAGGATCCTTATGGCTTCAGATAGTGTTGCAGAAAATAAAACTTCGCATTTAAAGTGAGCTTCTTGTTGGGCTGCCTGTCTTGCACCTAGCTGATAATACTGCTTCTAACTTTCTGGAGTCTTTAGCACAGGATTTTACAGTCTGGCTTCATTACTATCAGAAATGGCAGCTTCAAATTTTAGGACTGCTTAATAAGGGGAATTGGAAGGGAAAACTGATCTGGATAGCTCACTCATCGTATATGCAGTACTCCAGAATCCCATTTTTCTAGAGATTGGATGGCCATTGTAAATTTCCAGAGATGGATTAAACCCCAAAGTTTTACAGAAGGGATTTAGTCTCAAAATGAAATAACTGCTTGTCCCCCAGTTTCTAAACCTATTGCGTCGGATCAGCCTACAAAGGATCTGAAAATTTCCAGCATATGTGTAAGCAAATGGATCTGTCAAGTGAACAGCGTGTTGTTTTCATGTTGTACTAACTTGCACATTTCCCACGTGATATCCCTTAAAGCCACTGCCTTAAACACCTAATATAGGGCAGCAGGTGGAACATAACTGGAGGGATTGACACAAAGGAGGACAGTCCATTTGTTGTGTTGACATATCTAAGCTGTGGGCATGTCCCCCAGCCCAAGTGTCCTCTTTTTAATAATGCCTGCCAATCAAAGATATGCTAGGGCAAAGATCTTGTCTTCCTTTGCCAGAAGAGGATATTGCCCCAAGATGTGCACTAATTGGCTACACATTGTAGAAAAGCTGTTGTTATTTCAAGAACAGAATCCATAACATAGTAAGACAGAAATAAAATGCTCAGTTTTTTTACCCGCATTCGTATTGCTTCATTCAGTGACTGGATGTCTGTGCTGTGGCTGGAGTCTTGGAATTAGGGGTACCCAGTTATGGAATAATGACCTTGGCAGGCTAATAATCCTGAACACACAGGCCAGTTGATATGTCTGACTTTGTTTTCCGTGTTCACTCAGCTGGTGGTTAATATTTCTGTGAAATCTGACTGTCCCAGGTAACTCCAAGGGAGAAACTGAAGGATGGTAAAGCTCTGGCTCTTGAGAAAGGATAAAAGGTCATTTGGACTTGTTAGTCGAGCATACTAGTGAGTGGTTTGCCTACTAAAAGGGATAAGGATTGGTAATTTCCTATGCTGAAATTTAAATTGCCCTTGCTAGATTTGAGAGTCATAACCTGCCTGTGAGGAGAATGGCATAGTTAGCCTTGTCTGTGTGTAAACAGCTGTAAAGTATTTACACCTTGGAAATAAAACACTCCATAGATTAGGATCTATTCTGGTTTTCAAGATTTTTACCCCAACTTATTTTTCTGCTCACACACATGTATGCTGACATTTTGGAGCATGCTTCTGCAACAGCAGTTGAGGTGATGTAACGGGAGAATATATATATATGTATATATATATATATATGCAATATGTGGGCATACAAGGGGTTTAGTAAATTGTCCTTACCTTGTGCTGGGTTTTTGGAGTTCCTGCTGAGCAAGGGAGGATGGGAACATGTGGTGACATGACAGAACTGTTACTGAATTTAATGCGTAAGCTGATAGATGAATATTGGACTTCAGTGTCCTTTATAGTAACCTTGTCACTGGGATATTTACTGAATTAATAATGCTATATGTAAGGGAATAAGTAGGAGCAACACTTAATTCAAGCAAAACCTCTTTCAGTCAACACACAGGAGCGGTTCTTTCATATGGAATAACCATTGCCCTTAAGGAAGCTGGTCAAGCTTTCTGTGCAGCCTTACTGACCTAGGCTGTGGAGGACACATGCATAACTGACAAGGAGGCTTTTGGTTAGATTAAAAAGAAAAACCCTTTTCCAGAGAAAAGAAGGCAGTTGGAGAACTCTTCACGGCAGGTAGTACAGAGGTCTGAGAAAACTAGTCCTTCCTCAACTATTTTTGGGTAAAGCAGAAGTTAGACTCTTACATCTTTGTTAGTGTTCCCACTGTAAATGGGTTTAATCTTAGACCATACAGGAGCTGTTGAAATCCATGTATGTTACATTAACACCCAGTCATGAGCTCCTGAAGGGAACTGCATCTCAGATGGAGTTGGACCCCTCTGAGATCACCGGCTGTATACATAATTGATTAATTTGGCCTCAAATATTCAGATACCTGTATGGCAAGTGTGACACAGCCAGCCTTTGCTGGCTGTTTCACCAGGGCTTCTAATGCTAAAGGTGATGGAGAAATAGAAAGACCAGTTTCTCTTGTTTCCTGGAGGTGCTGACTGCATTGGTATATTCTTGCTTTCTGTACCTTTATTTGAATGCATCAAGCCAAGCGGGCTACTACTTGATGTGACACAGGTATTCCTTGATGTGCCAAATCTGAACTGGAGATGAGGGGGTTTTAATTTTATTTTCTTTTTGCACTCCCACACCCATACAATCATTAAAAGAAAAGCAGTGCTTTGTTTTGGGGGTGTAAGAGACCCCCCTCTCTTCCTAACAAGGCCCACCAGGCAATCCTGCACTCTTTCTGGCATGTAAGTGCATTGGTGGTCAGTACGAATTGCTCATCAAGGTGAATCCAATCGAATGTGATAATATGATAATGCATCGGCGCCTGCTTTGGGGGTTTTTAATTACTTTTTTTTATGAATAAGGATGATGAATTTGACTCTGCAAACCTACCTGGAGATTTACATTAGCCAATTAACAAGAATGCTTGCTTATGGATTACTAGATCACTTTATAACTTTATGATTAAATTCAAACTGCCAAACCAAATTTTGTCTCGCTAAGAGTGTAATCAAAACCATTCAAGGAACTCTTGCCTGAGAAATTGTAGATATAAACAGCAATTGCTTATTTCAGTAAACATGCTTGTTCACTGCCAAACTAATCACGTTATTGCAGATGGAATCCCTGTATGCAGCTTTTCTTCGCTCTCACATTTAATTGACAGCAAGATGAATCATATCTATATCAATTCCTGGTGCGTTAATCACTGCTTGTATTTCAGCACTAATCTTTATCCTCTTGCTATGCCAGTGGCTGGCTGCTTGGGACTCTGGTCTGTGCTTCACTATAAGCCATTTGTTGTAAATAATGTGCTTAAAAATCAAAACAAAAATTACAGTCAAAACCAAATGGTGCTAGCACTTCTTGAACTCTGAATTTTGTTTTTCTTGTGTTCTCTTATCTTCCTGAAGTTGTACACTTTGAAAATGGTCACTTGTTTTACAGAAGGTGGCATGTGTGGAAATGTAGTGTAAAACTAATTTTGAGATGGGGAGTTTCACTTTCTTAAAGCTCATGAAAGTTGAGAGTATATAGCTGACTTGTTCAGCCAAAACACGTGCAAGGCTAAACTGTGGGTGGTTTTGGTCTTCACAATTTCTTCCTTGTCACTGTTGTCTCCAAGGGTGATATTTAGGGAAGCTGGGACATTGGCATCTGCTGTCTCTGTACTCCTGTAATGATGCAGGACTAAAAAGCATGCTTAATGCCACAGCTTACCAAGGTAAAAACGGGGACTGTGCAGGAAGCTGGGCAGTAGCATTTGCTATGCAACCCAGAAAGCTGCAGCGTTGTTGCAGTTTTCAGGCATTAAAGGGGAAAAACCTTTCACGCGCTGCTTTCTTACTCACTTCCAGGGGGGAGGTTGCACAGAGCCGCCACTGGAGGCAGTCAAGAGGGGTCACGGCAAACCTCTGCAGACACACAGGTGCCAGAGGGTCTTCATTACAACCACCAAGGAGGGAGTGAAGACAGGAATGGCAGGATCCTCTCAGTGTCTCCCTCCTCGTGTCTGTCACTCCCTGGGAAACTGCATTCTGGAACTGCATTTGTGTGCTACACTTTAGGGATATACAAGTTTCTACTGTATTTTGGAGGATATGAAAGGTTGTAGCACTGCTAGAGACGAGTAGGCTGGGAAGAGAGCACAGCAGGAGACAAAAGTAGCTGGGAGGGTGCAGAATTCATTGGTCAGAAGAATAACATGGAAACTGAATTTCTTTGAAGGGCCAAAACTCTGTGCCTTCTGTAGTGATCTTTGCTAGGTGCCATATGTTAGTGTAAACCTGTGAGAGTGAGAGGAAACTATAATTGGGAGGCTCATCAAGATTCACCTCTGCTTTGCTTTGACTCAACCTCTCTGCTGTCTGTGTGTGTCTTGTAATTTCTTGAACTCCTGGGGCTGGCAGCGTGTCTGTCTCTATTTGAGGGTTGTGGTGGGTTTAAACAAGCTTCTAATTAGGAGACCTTTCGTTACTAATTTGTAGTCAGGGACTAAGCCTGGTTGAGTGCTTGGTGTGGCTGCTCATGCACCTGGAGGTGAGCCTGTGCCCAGGCACCTTCTGGGCTGGGCTCCAGGGCTGCCTGGGCTGGAGGGGATCCCAGTGGGACTGCAAGCGCCATGACATGGAAAAGTCAGTGGTGGTACTAGAGCTTGGGTTATAATTTACCAAACTCTGGTTGTTTTAAATCTGAAGTTTTGCTATTTTCTGGGAAGGTATCAGTCCTTAACACGAAGCGAAGCATGCTTTCTCTAGTCCAGCTTTCCTATTGATTGAATTATAACACAGGTGCAGTGAAAGTGGTTGCTGCTATCCTAAGTAACTTGTATGAGCTACTTATAGTCAATATAATCTATGATTACAGGTGAACATTAATTAACTTTTGATTATGCATTTCCTGTAGACGTGGCTACTAGTTATTAGACTTTATTTTCAGTTGTATAGTAGTGATAGCAACATTGACGAAGAATGTGTTTCAATCATAATACTGCTGATGAATGAGGAAATAATTTTGAACAAGAATATTTAGGTTGCATATGCCATATAATCTGAACTCAGGCTTCTTGTGTGTGGCTGGACTGGCTGTTAATTTACAGTGGATGTGTTGCAAGAGGCACCTTTACCCTTCCCTTGCAAGGTCTGCTGGCAGAGCTCTGTGACACCTGGTGAATTGGTTGCTAAAGAGGAACTATATTGCTTGGGTAGCTGCTACCAAGACCTGTTCAGCTGTGTGTGTGAGCAGACAGCAGCATGCGACTGCCTTACCTTTTGTCAGTCAGGCTGTTTTCATATGGCAGGTGTATATTCCCTTCCCATTGCACATGCAAGGGAAGGTGACTGGAGTTTGTAAAACCTGGAGGTGGTGGATTGTCTTAGCAGAGAGCTTTTCGTCACCACAGTGATCTAGGAGTGTCTCTCTAGGAGACACAATGTGGGCAAAGCAACCATAAAGCACTGAGGCAGTGCCTGTGCTGGTGTGTTTGCAGCATGGGAGTGGGCTTAGGGGCTGTTCCGTGGCAATTGTAATTCCCTGTTAACTGTGCAATAGGCAATAGAGTTATAGAAATAACTGAACAACTTCTCTAAGGAATGCTTGGAAATAAAGACTTGAGAGACCTTGCATGTTGTAAGCAGCATATGGAAAGAGATTAGACAAAGAGATTGGTTTGGATGATAGTAAGAAAGTACTATTTTGTCACTTGAATTTGTATAAGTTTACAGTGATGGTGCTCATAACATAGGTTAAGAAATATATGATCATTAATAGGGACTCAGGATTCCTGTGACTGTAAAGCTTTTCAGAATATACTTTAAATTCATGTTATCAGAAGACAGCCTTCAGAAACTGATTAAAACCTTAAAATTTAAACCATAGTCCATGTTAGTTGACTGAGCAAGCATGGCAGCCTTTCTCACCACTGTCACTAAATGGAGAGCAGTGGTGGCTCCAGGAGTATCAGGAAGAGGACTAGAGAGATTATCAAAGCCATTGCAGTAAAATCTGAACTTCTCTGGAAACTGCCACATTATTAAGTTTTGTCACTTTAAAGACAGCTGTATTTTACCATGCTGTAGGACATAAATTGCTTTGCTTAGAAGCTTTTCAAAAAGGATATGGAAACAGTGTTTCTTTGGTGTTTCAATAACACTATTTCACAACAAACCACATAGTCTTATGAACCTGATCAAATTTGAGTTTAGATTAATGCCACTGTACAAGTAATCAATTTTGAAATATGAAATGTACATTCAACTTTAAGTTCTTTGCTTTGATGGGTTTTTTGGGTAGTGAGTTGAGAGCCTATCCATGCATCTGTCTATTAAACTGCTTCATGAGCATCCTGTAACACTTGACATAGCAGAGGACAGTTCCTAGAAACATTAATATAGGTAGTAGCCCTTGACTACAGCTTTATATTGAAGCAAGCAAGATGAAGTCAATGTGTGCTAGCGCTTCTTGGGTTTAGTACTGTTTGTTGCGCCATAATGTTTTAATACAGTATTTTCGTTAAATATAGGTAAAGCAACTGGGAATATTTATAACATTTATGATTATAGAAAATGCTGTGATTTGGTTCTGTGTATGTGTACACATGTGTGTGTATACAGAATAAATACAGATCCTCACGTGTGGTTTTAATCTTTGTAGGGTACCTTTGTGAATGTTCAGGCTGCAGAAGCTGTGCCTGTTCCAATGAAGGGTCATCTCCCCACAAGAGAGCAACAAATTTTGACGCTGCAGACCACAAGTGAATTTGATGTCCTTGTTATAGGCGGAGGAGCAACAGGATGTGGCTGTGCTTTAGATGCAGTCACTAGAGGTAAGGCTAGAAAATGTAGTTGTATTCTTATTCTTGGATTACACGATTTGAAATAAGTTTATCAAATTGGCTTTTCAGAAGTACTCAGAGATAGAGAAGGTGTACTCTGAATGCCTGGTTATAAACAGTCTTTGCTCAGAAGCTAAAATGAAGAAAAAAATAACTGCATTTTGTTTTTTTCAGCAGGGTATTTATTGTCTAGGTGTTTGTATGCAGTTGTCTAACATACTGGGTGCTGTTGGATGGTTTCTCATTCTCTGTTGTCTGTTGCTCCTTGTTTAGTGGGTCTATAGTCACATTTCACTTGTGAAAAAATTTGCAGCAAAAAGAATGCAAGACTTGCACAGTGCTTTTAGCAACTGTTTTTAAAGGGCCAGGCATGATTTCTATATGAGGCACAGTGGCTCTCTAGCTTGTATTTCTTATAACATGAGATATCTGCAACTTCTGCTAATGCTTTGTAGCTGCTTAGTACATGACAGGTGTGGAGAATTCTGTTTGGTTTTTTAGTGAAAGATACTAGCACCATTCAGCCTGAAGGTACAGGTGGAATCTGTGCTCCAGTTTCCCCTTTTTGGGGGATTAGCTGTGTAAGTGGTACTAGAAGCAACAGAATTGATTTTAACTTTACGTGTAGCCTTTACTTAGGAAAGGCTCAAGGTGAAATGAGTTTAATCTAATGCTTTTTACCTGACTTGTGCAGGAAGTTGAAAATGTGTGTGGTGACAGTCAGTTATTGCAACATCTGCACATCTGCTGGGCCCTGTAGTTTGTGCAGTTGGTTGGACACGTGAAAAGCTCTATTCAGGGGTTGAAAAAGCAGTACACTAATGCCCACTCTGTCTGTGTCATCCACCTCACACAGTAACTTTGAAATTGGCCAGCAAGTTTAATCAAATTTGACAGTTTTTAAAGAGAATAAGTCATTTCACAAGTTTTAATGAAAAATAGATCTTCAGATATGGAGAGGAGCATGCATGGGTACTGAGGCTGTATGATCAACTCCTGTTCTGCTGAAATGCTGCATTCCCCCAGAGTAACGTATTTATATTCAAAAAGCTATGTAAAAGTTTTTTTGAGAAAAGCTTGTCTGGGAACATGTTCTCTCGGTTGTCATTTCCAGGACAGTGAGCCAATGAGAGAGAGAGCCAAACTTCCTTAGTTTCTGTGTTTGTAGATCTTGTTTGTGGGTTTTGAACTAAAACTGAAAAACAAAAATGCAATGTAAAATATAGTACATAGTCATAAAATTCTTCAGGTTCTTTAACCTGTATATATGCCTCAGAATAAAGAGGCAAGATCTAACACCGTGGATGTTTTGTAGTTTGATTTGAAAAATACTTGTCCAGGTGTGATCATTTTGAGATAGGTGAAGAAGGAAGGTCTGCACCATTGGCAGGATAAACAACCAGATTTGAGTTTGTACTTGTTTGGTTGTTTTTTTTCCTGTGTATTATTAAATATAACTTGGGATCTTTTCACTTCTGCCTCAGCTATATTGTGGAAGATGCAGTTGTAAAGTATACAGAAATTATTATAGTTGATCTTTGTTTATCCTTTTACCAGCTATTCTGATTATATCAGTAGACTTCTGAAGTGTGAAATATTCCTAGGCATTTGGTTAATGAATTGTGTATTGTTGCTGCTCATTCATGGAACTTGCTCTTTTATTATGTTTGCTTCACTTAACAACAAATTTTGCTTTTCATGTGTTTGATATATCTTCGCCAAATTATTTCTGATTGTATCCATTAATCTCCAGTCACATTTGACAAAAATAAATTACTCTGATCTTTAGAAGTTACCAGTAATAATTAAATTTTTTTAAGG
This sequence comes from Coracopsis vasa, assembly GCA_026283785.1. Lineage (NCBI taxonomy): Eukaryota > Metazoa > Chordata > Aves > Psittaciformes > Psittacidae > Coracopsis > Coracopsis vasa. Next base: position 969 of record JANHGB010014227.1, on the reverse strand, counting down.
ACATAAAAGTTTTGGGCAACCAAAAGATGTTAAAATATGTGTTCACCAACCAGTAACATGCAGTATCCCTCAAGGAGGACAAAAGAAAGACCCAGGGAATAACTTCCAGAGCAGATGATGCTCCCTTTCTTGGGTATTTATTGTCGTGCTGTTGCTGTTTGGTAGCAATACCGCTGAATTTAATACACTTTTTTTCGCTTGCCTGCTTATCTCGAAAATTCTGCCAGTGATAAGAGGAAGTATGTTACGCCAACTTCTGTAACACAGATCGTCCTTCCACATGTGTTTTAAGTGAAAAATTGTCATGCACTTATCCAGGTGTGCTTATCTTGGTTGTGTTTACTTACATTGGATATTAGAAGTCAGTGGTGGGTGTCTTGTAGGTATGTGTCAAAGGATGTGACCGTTGTCTGTACCTTACCATTAAAAGGCATCTGTTAATCATCTCTTTGCTGCCACTCTTCCCGTGACTGAACTTCCATCGTATAACCTGATGTCAGTCTCCTTCACAAAGAGGATGCCAGCACTTACAGTATTGGGGTATATGGTTTCATAGCGATTTCTGTATGAAGCAGGGTGCCTTCACCCGTGACAGGTTTTTCCTGGCCTTCAGGGTGACTGGGAACACGACGTGTGCAACAAACATGCCAAGAAGCATGCCAGCAGCATTCCAAGTGTTTGATGCAATAAGCTTTATACTGTTTGGTTATGAAGCACTTTGTGTTCCAGATTTGTGTGGACGTCTGTGAGCCATGTGTTACCCCCTGCTTGAGCTGGTCAAACTGCCAGTGCTGGCTGGTGCCAGGGAATATGCTCACGCTGTTTTGAGTAAATGTTTTTCTGAAATACTTGGTGATATCTTGCAACTCATGTTTGTGTATGTGTGCCCTTTGCATATGTAATGCCTAAAAGGAGGGTAAATGACTCCTCGACTTAGATATGGTAATTATTTTAAAGATCTATTTAGCA
>JANHGB010014226.1:1994-12268 GCA_026283785.1 Coracopsis vasa | reverse complement strand
TCTAACCTGAACTTCCCCTGTTTCAGTCTGAACCCATCACCCCTTGTCCTATCGCTGCAGTCCCTGATGAAGAGCCCTCTCCAGCATCCAAAATTGAGAACTACCACGTTTATTTTCCATTAAGGTACAGATTCATTCAGAAGCAAATTACAACAACCTTTAAACAAAAAAATCTACCTTATATAAGCAGTGTTTTCTAATTGTTTTACTCCTATGGCTCAGGGTAATGTTCAAATGTGACATTTCACTGGGTACCTTTGTTTAGCTGGCAAGGAACACAAAGAAATACAGTACAGACTCATTCAGGGATGCCTGCTGTCGTAGAGAGTTTATAAATGCCCTACTGCATTCATGTAGCTAACTCTAGACATCTGTGACCCCCTTGGTTTGTCCATCTTTCACTACCGACATGCAAGGCCACATTACTGACCAGTGTCTCGCACAGTTGTGTAGGAGAAAGATGACAGGTAGAGCTGGGGGTACAGAGAGGGACCAACTTCATCATACATGCAAGGTAGCTTCCAATAACAAAACTTTGTCGGAACACATAATCCTTCATTAGCATTTATACCCTCTGTTTCCTAACGCAATCAGTGAACACATGGTTTATGGGAGCATTATGCTTCAGATACCTTCTCTTGGTTATTAAAATCCTGGCTGTGTCCCTGTGCCTTTACCTAGCACCTGTATGGAACAATGCTGTCTATATTCTAACCACAAATATTTTATATTAGGATAACTTGAAGGTCAGAAAATTATGTATGTAATTACATACGTATATACATATGTAAGGTTGATATATAGAGATAAACCCACATACATAAACCAAACACTCCAATCACCTCTGTAGTAGTCAATGGCCTCTTTTGCTAACCTTTAACTGAACTGAGTCAGAAATCGTGCTGATATTCCAAACGTGACTGACAATTGTTTCCTAATCATTAGACTCTCCAAAAGCAAATGGTTAGTTATGAATTAATCCCTGACTGGTGAGATTTCAGGAAGCAGCTTGAAAGACACAGATGAAAACAACAAAGAAGCTAAGCTGGACTGCTGCCTTGTATACAATTCCATTAAAACATGACACATCAGAATTCCTCTACATGGAAGGTCTCTAACAATGTGAGGATTTAGAATGAGATAAATCCCGACACACTGTACTGTAATCACATGACAGAATAGACCTGCAAAGCTTATTATACTGCATAACCAGATGGCAAACAACAGTTGTCACTGTACTAAGAATTACATCTCTGTAATCAATAATAGGAAGGAGGAACAGTTGCACAACTTGTTTCCTATTATGTTCACTTAGGCAACGTCTAGATCAATAAAGAGCATTAAGCCTCATACCAACTGTAGACCATTCCTGCTCAACATGCCTATCATATGGTAGAGATGGGTCCAGCTGTACTTCAAAAGGCTTGTAAATGGATAACAGTTCTAATCTAACATTAAAAAGCAGTGGTTCAAACAGCAGGCAAGTGTAAGACTTCTTTAGCATATGAGAGTGGACAGACCTATGATGTCAGTTTTAGTATCAAAGCTTATTTTGTTAACCCATCTCATACCTATATTTTGCTATAGCCTATCTGAAGGATGCTACATGTTTTATATGGAGGAAAGAAAAAAGAAGCAACCAAGCATGGTATCACTGGCTTACATATAGACTAATTATGCCAGTATAGCAAATGGCTGGCAAAAATTATGTATCACCCCAGGCCAATGTGGCAATTAATTATGAGTAAGTTTTTAGCTCATCCCTTTGTTAATTATTTAAACAACCAAGAAATCAGCCCATTCAGCCCCAGCCTCACCCTCCTTTCAAATCCATCACACAAATGGGAGCATTTTAACAAATAATTGCCTTAAGAAGATGATAAAACCCAGGACACTGAGCTCTTCTTACCTATTCCAATAAATACTGCTTTGTAGCCATCTCCTTTCAAGGTCCGGAGTGTCATTCCATCCATTGAAAGGCCTTTACCAAAAACGATCTGAAAGAATTAAAGATTACCTGCTTTTCATGTGAAAACAATCGCCATTGTGTCCTGCATACAGAACATCTTCTAATGAACAAAATTAACTCATTTCACACACACACACCCCCCTCCTCCCCAATGTCAGGCTTAAAAAGCCAGATTGGCTCTGACTTAAGCAAGCGCCCCAAACTAGATATGGGTCAAGGCGCCCTCAGATGATCCTCAGATGGGGGCCACCCCAGGCTAGCCTGGTTTCTGCTGTGAGCTACAAGAGTTAAAGCAAGCTAAAGCAATGAATAGACCCTGTTTCTGGAAGACACTACTGAAGTGAAGCTGCAAATGGCACTTTTCTACTGTGAGTAAACCACTGTCTTCAGCACTGACTCCAAAAGGTTGTATTCCCATGTGAAAATAATGAATTTAAGAAACATGATGGGGAAGAAGAACATCCTTTAGGGAACATACACTAAACAAATCACACCAACCGAAACCCAAGCAGTTAAGTTTATTGCAGGAACAGGAGTGAAAGTACGAGCCTCTTACAGAGAAATACAGAGAAGACATGACACTGTTCTGTATTAACAGGGGCTGGGAACAGAAAACCAAGCAGTGTTTGCCCGCACAGCACCAGGCACTTGGTAGGCCTCCAATTGCGCAGAATGCAACGTGATTCCCAAAGGAAGGAAGGTATTGATTTGCGCTGCACTCTCAAAGCTCACAGCCAGGATTCTGCACTGAGAACACTAGCTAGAAAACCTTTATGCCAAAAAACCCTCAGTGAAGCCAATGGTGGGGTTGTGGATTCCGAAAACCTGCCTGGAAAAGACTGGGCTGGAGAAGGCGGGAAGTGTGAGGAACGTCTTGTGCCTGACTTGCTTGTACTTGGAGCAGGCTGTTCTGCATGGTAAACTAACACAGGTTTTCCAAATTCAAAAGTGAAAATGAGATCAGTTTTGATGGAAACTTGCACTTGTTCATCCTAATTCAGACCAGCACCAATGCCCGGAGTGTGGCAACTGGTGTTTCCTTATTGAAAGGGATGCAACAGTAATAAAAATACACCTATAATCCATACTTGTTTCAGTTCAATTACTATTCACTTCCAGAAGCAAAAGCCGATAGACTTGTGTAGTGATATTCCATCAGCAACCCTGCTTTGAGCAGCCACTGCAGAGGTTGAGCAACTACAGTTGTAAGAGTGAGACAGGGAACAGTGTTTGCTGTGTGTTCAGCAAACCAACTCTAGCAGCCTCCTGTGTAAAGGTTGTGCAATGGAAGATACACACACCTTTCACTCAGCTCTCCTTACCCCAAGGCTTTCGAGTGCACAAAGTGCGTGTGATTCCTCTTCTGTACTCCTTGACATGGGTATGTGTGGTTTTAGCTCTGTACCCTAGACTTGCTGAACATGAACGTTTTCCCCCAGGTTTTTGTTCCATCACCTGGGTATTCACTTTACAAAATGCCATGCTCTATTGTGCAAGCACTGCGTGTTGTGATCTTAGCAACGTAGAGTGCTTTAGTCTGCGTGTCATTCTATTTCTTGTGATTGAATCTATGTTCCATTTAATATACTTTTCCTATCAGTGATAAATTAAGACAAATATAAAATACAGGCTACAAAACCTAAAACACCCATCATGGTTTTAGTCTTTGGAGATTTAGTACATATATTTAGTCTTACAGATTTTATCCGAGTGTAAAAGCCATGGAGTTGTAACCCTTCCAGGACCACAGACTACATCCTCACTGGCAACACAATACATCCCCTAAGTTGTCATTACAGTTTTTTATCCTATTGTGTACATATGGTATGAAAACCTAATGAAGGAATTTAAATGGCAATACTATTTTATGTGGGGATTCATAATACTCCCAGGGCCCCGCTCCGTAATCCTTATTCAGCTGACTAATACTTACTAATTTCAGCAGAATTACTTGAATAAACAGCACTGCTGAGCATTTACCCAATCCAGCACTTTCCAGCACAGATTTGAAATGCTTTAAGTAAACACCAGGAAATATTCTGGGCTTATATGTGAAGTATCTAAAGCAGAGGTATAAAGCTGAGGTACTTTGCTAACCAGCTTGCCAAAGGGTCAACTGCAACCAGCGGCAGAGCTTGGAAGCAAATTTACACTGAGATTCTCTGCTGCACTTCAAACCTGCAGAGGACTTGCAGCTCAAGGTGACGTGGTGGCTCCATCAGTCCATGCTGGAGACCCTTCCATAAGAGAGACCTCCGGGAAACTGGATTTTGCAGAGCTTCTGCCCAGCAATGTGATCTAAAAAGGTCTCAGTGCTCTGGTTTTAGCTCCATCCCTACCTCAACCTCCATTCTGTCAATCTTCTCAAGGCGTACAAAGGGATCTTTAGAGTAGAAAACCAGACACAGAGCATTCAAAGCTTTATCTTACATCTCCCCTGTATGCTCACGAACCCTGGGCAGACGAGGCTCTCCCATGACTCTTGTGACAAGTCACAACATGAACCAACGTGAAGGATCCCTGGAAGAACTTCTTGCTTCACCAAATGCTTTAGTATCATGTTAAAAATACATTATCCTTCCCAGTACTCCAAGATTTGATCCAGTGATGCATTATTTGTGACTTCTATTAATATGAGCAGCAGTTGTAACTACTATCTAAATCTTCAGCTCCAGCTCTAAATTAACAACAAAGCAATGTCCCCATTACCTAGAAACAACAGACATTTATTTAACAGAATAATGCATAACTATTACTTCCCAACAAATTGAATGACTGTTATCTTTTACACGTTAACACTTTATGCATTTTCTTGTAAGATTCACTTGGATGCAAGACTGTGTGCTAAACTGGTAAGGAAAAGAACCCCAAAGCAGGGAGAGGGAACAAAAGGAGAAGCCTGGACTAGGAATGTTTTAAGTGATGCCAAACTTGCATGGAAAAAAACCCTCGATTATACAAAAAAAATCAAATCATTCCAGTGGCTACACTGAACCCCTAAAGCAATTTAGGAATTTGTTTCTTACAGACAATTAATCACATGCCGGCATGCCAGATGAGAACTATTGATTGCCCTTTTCCAAACTAGTGGCATTCAGACAGGAGACAGACAAATGCCCTGAGCAAGAGGAAGCATCTTCCTGCCTCTGTCTGGCATAGCTTTTAATCGTTCTTTACTAATGTGCATGACATTTTGCTGTTAATCTTTGGCAGAGTCCTTGTTCTTTTTTTCTCTCTCGGAGCTACACATAGGCAGGGTGTATTTTTCATTACCTTCACTCCAAGATCCTTCATAAGCTCAGCTTCAAAATTCACCACCTCGTACGGCAGGCGGAACTGGGGGATTTCAGACGCACTAAAACAAAGAGAAATGAATGCTTGTGAAATACTTCCAGCTATGAGGCAGAAAGGATTTATGTGTTACAACTTCAGTTCTTATAGCACACCTTAGTTAATTCTGACATATGTGAAGGGAAATGTGCTGAAGCTTGGCTGTTTTAAGTTATTAGAATGACAAACCAGCATTATTCACCCAATGCTAAAAATACAGGCCAGGAAGTACCTTGAGGCCAATCCTGCCCACACATGCAGGTAACTGCTTAACATATGTTGAGCTTGAGTGCAAAAGAGCTTCAGGTCCATTTCTTTTGCTCGCCAGGAATACATAACACTAAACAAACAGAAGACACCCATTTAAGACCAGGTCTCATGGCTACTAAAAGCAAAGCCATCTCCTAGCAATGATTCATTAAGCTATCAGGATGGACAAAGTCATTCATTTTCTATCAGCTCCTGGTCTCAAGTGTGCTTTTTGACTTGATCTTTATTATCTGGTATTTTTTCCTCCTGGGGAAGATTTGGAATGACACCTTCGAGTTCCCAGAATCCCAAATCTCCTGTATGGGCAAACTGCAGTGCCAGCATAAAATCTCAGTTCATATACACCGGTACAAATCTTTATTTCCAATGAAACGACATCTGCTTATGCCAGTTCAAAAGCCCTGCCATAAACCACATTACAGGTAAGCACAGTGAAGTTCTTGTTTAGGTACTATTGACAAATGAAGATCAAAAACCTCCATATGCAGAAAAGTGAATCTCTCCCCAGCTATTCCTAAAGCTTCTGTCTAATGTGGTTTCAAATTAACGGAGCTATCATTTCCATAACAAAGCACTGGCACCAGAGATTCATTGTGGCTTTGTTTTACATACTGGTAGTGACCACACCATCTTTAACATCTAACTTTGATGGGCCACAAGGATTTTCTTTATTTCAAGTTGCACCAACTTTATTTACATTGATAAGAAAGTGGTGTTCCTCCTTCTGATTTCTAATATTGCCCTTTTTTCACCTTTCCTGACCAGTGTGCAATGAAAAGTGTTCTATATATCAGATAATACATAATGAACATGTCATGACAATACAACTTTCATAGGTCATTCTAAGTTAAAATGGGTCTGAGGCAGAAACTAATGCATCAAGATGATTCAGCAAGAGAGATTCGATAAAGAAATCTAATGAAGAAAGGAAAGTCCTATTTTCCAAGCCATCTATATATATCTGTTGAAGGCCTGTCATGCTCCCAGAACACTACTGGCTGCTTTATGTCACCATCAGAATCTGTAAACTATTTCCTGCTCTTATTAAACATTTCCTTACAGTTTTGTGCTGTGGAATATACCCACATATATGTACATACATCTTCCTATGCAAACACACAGCTCTGTGGGGACACATGCATGCACATTTATGACAATAAGCATTTTATGGAAGCCATCGTGCTGATCAACACTTCTGATACATCAATCGTTCTGATACAACTTCTTTCAGCAGCCAAAGACAGGCTCTGACTCTGCAATAGAGAGATAGAGCAGGGGAAAGAAATGGGGCAGAAGTGCAGGAGGGATGCAGTGGATGGGACCAGCATGTCACAGATTCACCTCTTCTACACATCTGATCCAAGTTAGAGGTGCCTGATGTTTCTAAGGTGGTCCCTTTGCTTAAGGGATGCCCCTTTGGCCTAGTGAAAGGAATGGATGTTGTAAACCAGTGGCGTAGCCAGGAGCACAAGCAGTGAAGCTTGTTCAGTCTCTAAGCAAGAGCATGATCTGCTCATGCCTACTCTACTACTATAAATCATCAATTTCACACTACTGATGAAATGTAGGCAAACCAGCCTGTCAATGTGAAGAATTCAGACATGGTCAGACAACCACAGGCTTAAGCTACGCTTACATATCACACCACAGAGCTGCAACCCCTAGACACCTTTCTATTGCCACAACATTACTACAGTTAGCTATGATGGAGCATGGACGTGAAGGAACATCCTAGTTAAAATACACTTTAAAAAAGCAGCTGATTCCAAATCCGACATTAATTTGGGCTTCTCAGCCAGTTGCAATAGTTTATGAGGCCTTGAAAACGCACTCATCAATAACCTAAATTTGTCAAAAGATGGACTGCAAAGACTTAGGAATGCAATAATCAATGACTGGTGCCACGGGCTAACCTCCCTTCTGATCCGAGATTAAAATAAGAACAAAAGGAACTGATGCCCTTAAACCAGATGTGAAACTTTCTCCAATGACTGGAAGGAAAAGCTGACCTGGATTGCTATATGCTTCTGAAGACTCAAAAGAAATCCCTTTTAAACTGCACTGCTTGACCACTAAGGACAGTAACAGAACAGGCAAAACGTAGTGTAAGGCTTTCTGCAGCAGAACAGACTGAGTTTCATTTTAAATTCAACTTAAAATACGAAGAACAGATGCAACTTAAAACCACGTTGCTTCAAATAGGCAAGCACACAGGAAGCAACTGAAGGACTGTACTGTAAGCAACTGCAGAAAGTACCGTATTATATTGCCAAGCCCAACCCGAGTCTAACCTGTCACCAAGTAAAGCTTCATTGTTAGAAACATGTCATTATTTCCTACTAACAAGTGATTAGAAATCTGGTATTTATGAAAGCATATGCTACTCAGCAGGTGAGCTGGTATTTCATATCCTACATTTGCAATCCTCTATGGCAACCAGCTCAAGTGAAACAGCTCCACAGTTATATATAAACACCTTGATAATTGGGTGGAATAGTTCTGAACCTCACTGGGAAAAACGCAAGTAATCAGTTCAACTGCTCCAGCATTGATTCTCTATCTTCCAGAGCACTGAATAAGTATTTGACATTATGACATTATGGATCAAATTCATTAACGGTGTCAACTCTATTGATTTCAGTGATGCTGCAAAGAGAAATGCTAGCACGTTATCCTTCTGTTTCTTTTATCTCTTCCTTTATAAACGTTTCAGTGTGAGTATATCTTCAACATACCAAATTTGATTTTGAATGGTCTGGTATCCACTAGTTAGCTTCTAAAATACATTATCTTATCCAAGAAACTTAGAAGATATGATCTCAGCATTGCTATGGCGATAGAAATTCACCTACCAAGTAGAGAGGACGTAACGCTATAGAGATATCAGCCAAGTGGTGACCATATAGGAAACCTGCAGCGGTCCCTTCCATTGTGGATCAGCAATTTGACGAAGGTTGAGAATTGTAGGAGGTTTTTTCTCTTATGTTATGGTTTGCTAAAGCTGCAAGCCCAGGCACATGGGACAGGTTTATTCGCTGTCACCTTTATCTGCATTAGGGTAGTTCATGAAAACATTCTATGTTTAAAACTCTCTCTGAAATTAGTATCAGTATAAAACAGTTTAAACAGCTATCAATTCTTTTGCTATGTAGGGCTGCAAGTACTTCATCAGGCAGTAGATGATCTTCAGGTCCTTTCCAACCCTGCCCATTCCATGATTGTGATCTTGTTTTAACATTTCTGGATAAGGGGAAAATGGTTCCTGACATAACTTTCTCAAGTGTTAATTTGATGACAACAATTCCCCCCTGGAATTTGAGAGGTCATATGGAGAGAATACAGGAGGTAGCCACCAGATCTGCAGTTAAAGCTCCCTTGTAACTGTACCTGGTTTAACCTGAATGATGAATTCTTTAAATTAATGAATTTTTCTACTCTCTTCCTTGGTAAAGGATCGTGTATAAACTATGTTTGCTCCATAGCTTTTGCTATGCTTTCTACAGTCATTGGAATCAGTGCTTTGCTGTCATTGTTTTTTACCTTAAACCTCCAACGTAGTCATGCTTTTCAAATATGGTGATGTTTGAATAGCCCAATCGAGCCAAAAAGGAAGCACAACTTAAACTTGCAGGTCCTGCACCAAGAAGAGCTATCTTCACGTGATAGGCTTCAGGCATATCTTCCAGAGGAGGTAAGGAAGGGTTTCTGATCTGAGGAATATTCATAGCTTTGAACACCTGAAAAGCAATACAACAGATTACATACTTTATATTCCCTCCTTACATTTTCTTATGAGTAACATGATGGCAGCTTCTACTTGTGCTGTCACATAGCATCGATTTATCAGTGCAGATTGCTTCAGAACGTGATAGGAATTCCCAAATGACATGATGTGTGCATTTGTGAGAGATACTGGAGTTGTGGGGTTTAGTCCTTTTTGTCTCAAAAATGATCTTTCAGTACCATGAGTTTTACAGAGAAGATGGAACCTGCTGAGAAAAACCTCACAGAGATGATAGTTGTGTTACTATCAGTAACACAACAGTCATACAAAGTCAGGCAGATAGCAGAGAATCTCTGCAACACCAAAAGCTTCCTTCCAAACAATGTTCAGATGATTCTTACCACCAGAAAAGTATTTCTGCGAGTAATGTCATGCCAGTGACAATCTTGCTTCTTCAAAAGACATCTTGTGTGACCCTGGATGAATCACCTACGGCTTGACTTTTTAGAGGTGGTAATAACCAACCTTAGGTGGTTTTGAAATGCTTTTAGGAACTGCCCCTAGTCTTCAGTGCAGTGTTTTCAAAGGTAACCCATGCTTTAGATGCCTCCTCTTGGATCGTTTTAATAGAACTTATTTCATGTGAGTCGCTGACCTATGTCAGATGTTCTCCACTTCTTAATCAGGTGTCCAAAAGCTGTAGGCAGAATGAAAGTTAGACTGTTTTCCCCTGAACCGCCTCAGTTCTTCTCCTGTAAAATGGTGATGATCTGCTTCATTCTGTCTTGACAATTAAAAGTACTTTGGAATGGTCTCTGATCACTGTCATGTATTTATACAGAACCCAGCACAATGGGCTCCTAACCTAGTTGTAATGTCACATGAGTTACATCAGATTTGGGTTTAATCAGTTCTTTGTTCAGCCATACAGGTAGGAGGCTGGGGCAGAAAAGTTCTGCATTCACTGAGCTACATTTCACT